>PVLA01005638.1:0-141354 GCA_004027455.1 Hydrochoerus hydrochaeris
TATGCACCAAATTCAGAAGCACCCAGCTATACAAAACAAATATTAACAGAAATGAAAAATCAAATAAGCAATAACACAATTATAACAGGAGACCTTAATAAGCCAGTGACATAAAGGGACACATCAACCAGACAGAAAACTAGCAAAGAAATAACAGAACTGAATCACACCTGTGAACAAATGGACTTGGTGGATGTATATAGAGTGTACCATCTAACAACATCAGAGTATACATTCTTCTCAGCTGCACATGGAATGTTCTCTAAAATGGACCATATAATAGCCCAAATAACGTACTTAAGTAAATGAAGAAGATTGAAATTATCCCTGGCATGTTATCAGATCATAGCACCATGAAACTAGAAATTAATGACAAAAGAAATGGCAAAAACCCTAAAAACACATGGAAATTGATTGACACACTCCTGAGCAATCAGTGGGTCACAGAGGAAATTAAAGAAGAACTTAAATGGTATCTATAAGCAATCAAAAATACAAATATAACTTATTGGAATCAGTGGGATGCATTGAAATCTGTCCTCACAGGAAAAGTTATTGCAGTGAATTCCCACATCAGGAAAGCAGAACAAATACAAATAAACAACCTGATGCTACACCTCAAACATCTAGAAAAAGAAGAGCAAGTCAAGCAAAAGCCAAAAGAAGGGAGGAAATTATAAAGGTCAGAGCAGAAATCAATGCAATAGAGACTAAGAAAACAATACAAAGAATCGATGAATCAAAAAGTTAATTCTTTGAAAGAATAAATAAAATTGATAAGCCCCTAGCCAAACTTATTTTAAAAAGGAAAGAAAAAACTCAAATTCAATAAGGAATGAAAAGGGTGAAATCAATATAGACTCACTGGAAATACAGAAGACCATCAACATCCATTTCAAAAACTTCTACTTTCATAGGTTTAATAACATAGATAAAATGGACAGATTCCTAGAAACATATGAATTACCAAAGCTGGATCAAGAACATGTAAAACTGCTGAGTAATGCAATTTCAATTAATGAAATTGAAAATGTAATTAAATCCTTACCAACAAAGAAGAGCCCAGTCCCTGGTGGATTCACGGTGGAATTTTGAAAGAAACTCAAAGACCTAATGCCTACACTCCTCAAAATCTTCAATGAAATTGAAAGGGAAGCAATTCTTCCTAAATCATTCCTGGAAGCAAGTATTACTCTAGTACCAAAGCTTGAGAAAGACCCAACTAAAGAAGAGAACTATAGGCCAATCTCCCTAATGAACATAGATGCAAAATATTGGCAAACAGAATGCAGCAAATCATCAAGAAGATTATATAGGGGCTGGGGATTTAGCTCAGCAGCATAGGCACCTGCCTTGCAAGCATGCATTCATGAGTTCAATCCATGGTACTAATAAAAAAAAAAAGATTATACATCATGACCAGGTGGGATTCATCCTAGGAATGCAGGAATGGTTCAACATATATAAATCAGTAAATACAATCCATGGTATCAATAGAGCCAAAAATAAGAACCACATAATCATTTCTACAGATGTAGAAAAAGCTTTTGATAAGGTCCAACACATTCATGATAAGAATCTTACAGAAAATTGGAATAAATGGTCTTTACCTCAATATGATAAAAGCCATCTATGACAAACCAACAGCCAGTATCATATTAAATGGCCAAAAACTGAAAGTCTTTACCCTAAAATCAGGCACAAGACAAGGATGTCCATTATCATCACTCCTATTCAACATAGTGCTGGAAATACTAGTAAGAGCAAATAGACAAGAGAGAAATAAAAGGAGTAAGGATAGGAAAAGAGGAGGTTAAATTATCATTATTTGCAGATTTCATGATACACTACATGGCACACCCCCAAAACTCCAATGAAAGAATACTAGATGTATTAAATACATTGAATAATATAACTGGATACAAAGTCAACACTCAAAATCAATAGCATTCCTATATACTAACAACTAACAACACTGAAAGAGAAATAAGAGAGGCCACACCCTTCACAATAGCATCCAACAAAATGAAATACTTAGGAATCAATCTAACAAAACAAGTAAAAGATCTATCCAGGGAAAATTATAATACCTTGAAAAAGAAATCAGAGAGGACCTCAGAAAATGAAAAGGCATCCCTTGTTAATGGATAGGAAGAACAAACATTGTGAAAATAGCCATTCTCCAAAAATTGTTACACAGATTTAATGCAATCATCATCAAAATGCCACTAGTATACCTCACAGATAAAGAGAAATCACTCCTAAAATTCATCTGGAACCAGAAGAGACCTATAATGTCAAAAGCAATTCTAAGCAACAAAGGTAAGGCAGGAGGCATCACAATCCCTGACTTGAAGTTATACTACAAAGCTACTGTAATAAAATCAACATAGTACTGGAATAAAAACAGACCTGAAGATCAATGGAATAGATTAAAAGATGCAACTACAATTACAAACATACTCAGCCACCTTATCATTGATAATTACTGGAAGAAATATAGTCTCTTTAATAAATGGTGCTGGAAAATTTGGCTCTCCATGTTCTGAAGGCTGAAACTAAACCCATGCCTATCACTATGTACTAAAGTCAAAAGGGATCAAAGATCTAAGTATTAAAACAGAAACAATAAGTTTGTTGGAAGACAAAGTAGGTAGAAATCTTGAAGATATAGGTGTAGTTAGGGAATTCATGAACAAGAATCAAACCACATGGGAATTACTTCCCAGAATCAATAATTAGGATCACATCTTATTAAGGAGTTTCTGCATGTAGAAAGAAATCTCTAGCATAGAGAAAAGAAAACCCACAAATTGGGAAATAATCTTAGTGGACTGTCCCTCAGACAAAGGACTTCTGTCTAGAACATAGAAAGAATTTTACTAAAATCAGACCCCTGAAATTCAAAGACGCAATCCAAAAACAGGCATCTGAGATGAATACACAGTTCTCAGATAAAGAAATACGAATGGCAAATAATTACATTAAAAAATGTTCAGTATCATTGGTCATTAGAGAAATGCAAATTAAAACCACACTGAGATTCCATCTCCCTCCAGAAATAATGGCCAGGATAAAGAAAACTACCAACAACAAATGCTGTAGGGAAAAATGAACTCAAAACATCATGCCACAGTGATATATGTGCACCCATGTTTATAGCAACACAATTTGTAATAGTCAGATCTTGGAAACAACCTAAGGAATGGATACAACTAAGGAATGGATACAACTGAGGAATGGATAAAAAAGATGTGGTATTTTTATACAATGGAGTACTACTCAGCTATAAAAAATGATCACATTGAGATATTTATAATTAAAAGTATGCAATTCAAGACCATATTCATAAGTGAAATAAATCAAACTCACATGTGTAAATACCATACAGTCTTCTTAGTGTAAGAAATGGTAAGAGTACATAAGATTTTATGGTAATCATGGTTTCTGGTTATATTGCTTTGAATTCTTATAATGTTTTCATTCATTGTTGAAATTGTTTTATTCTGATTTGTTTGATTTTATTATGTGTGATAGTATGAACAACTTTTTTGAAGAAAGCAAGACATTATAGCAGCCATTGCTTATTTACTATTGTCTTGCTTTGAAGTCCTACTATGCTTTTGTTCTTCAGCTTTGATTGATTCTATCCTGATGTGTCTTGTTAGATTTTATTATGTGTAATGATATAAACAAATTTTTTAAGGAAAATGAGATGTTTTAGTAGCCATTGTTCATTTCCTGTTATTTGATTTTGAATGTCCTATAATGTTTTCATTCTCTTGAATGGTTTTATACTATTTTGTTACATTTGATATTATTGTATGTGAAGGTATGCTCAACTATTTCAAAGAAAAGAGACATTGTGGTAACTACTGTTGATATCAGGTTGTCTTGTAACGTGCTATGTTGTTTGCATTGTTCTGTTCTGATTTGCTTTGTTCTGTTCCCTTTTGTTTTATTCTCCTTAAAATAAAAATAAATAAATAAATGAAACTGAATGATTAAACTTGCTGACTAGTAAAATATACTTGTAATACATATATATGGCAAAGGATTTTTACCAATTATTTACTTAAAAAAACATAACTTTATAAACAGATTGAAAGATAGACAAGTCATTTAAATAATTCTCACAGTTGAATCAAAGTTAGAATTGAAAATAATAACAAAGATTTTGACATATATATTCAGTCATAAAAAGTAATCAATTTCTGTTAAAGTCGATGGACCTGGAGGACAAATAAACTAGCCATAGAAAGATACATAAATATCACCTTTTCTCTTTCATAGGTTACCACTAAAATGTCAGCCTGAATGCAGAAATATGATTATTAAAGTGAGAGGAAAGATAAGTTGGGTAATGGAAGATTGGACAAAAGATGCCAAAGAACAGCTAGATAGAAGAAATAAGTTGTATTTTATACCATTGTAGAATGATTATATTTCACAATAACTTTTATATATTTGGTGAAGATTTAGAAGTGTGATCAAAAGCTCCAAACATAAAGAAATACCAAGGACAGGGAGATGCTAAATATATCGATTTTAACAGTGCAGGTTGTATGCATGTGTTGACATATCACAGAGTAGTCTGTGAATATTTATGAGTAACACAAGTTAATAAAAATACAAATTTTTAAAAATAACTTTGCTAATGACTGCAATATTACAAGCCCTGCAAATGTCTCTTCCTCTGTAGTGATGCTCTCATATACCAAGATCACTTCTTAAAGCACTAGAGTTTTGTTTTAGTTTTAAACAATTCAGAAAATAAGTGGCTGTGAAGTAGCAGTAGTGATAGTGGCCTTAAGTCAAGTAAAACTATTTTTCAATCTTCTGGTGTCTTTGAAAAAGTTGAGTTTTGATATATACACTGTAACAAAACTTATAATGAAAGAAAAAGAAATGATCTTTTTGGTTGAAAGCCTGAGAAAGGACTCTATCTTTTCTCATGCTGAAAGTATGTGAGATGTTAAGCTCAATCAAGTGCCTGGAGTAAAATGAATACATTATAGACATGAAATTTCCTATAATTAAAGATAGAGAGGAACATTTCTATAGTCTTTTGAAAATATGATCTTAATTCTAAGATCTTAAATTGAAACTGGTGAAGCACATTGAATCTCTTTTCACTGTACCTTCTATAAAAGAAATATTTTAAGATGGACTGACCTGGTTGGCCAGTGACCTTTGTGTACTGAGGTGAGAACCATTTCCCCAGCATGACGTAAGTATCTGGCTTGCACTGTCAAGTGGTGCTTTTTTTTTAGAATGAGATTATCTAAGAGAACAACTCTGAGCCTTCTGTGTGGACTGCCATGTGGTTTTTCAGCACAAGAATTCATCCTGAATTGTCCTGTGTTGGTTTATATAAGTGAACAGATACCCTGCATTATTAGTCAGAATATCTCTGAGTTCTAAAATTTGCCTTTCTTCTCTTATGCTATCCAATATACATTTCATTACGTTTCACATTCACTATTATTCACATCCTTATTTTTCCTTTTTTTCTTAGTATATTTTCTTAATTTTTATTTAAAGAGAAGAAAAAGCATGTAAAGGGTAGAGATAATACAGAATTTCAGAGAAAAGATAAACAAGAAATCACTAGTTGATAAATTACATATTGTCCTCTTAGAATTAGTTGTTCAAGTTACAAAATTAAAGCATACAAAGTATATTGTCAAACAGTGAGAGTGTAAACGGATATGCATACATGAGTCTTTACATGTATTTCTATCCTTTCTGTGTTAGAGGGAAAAACAAAGCATAGCAAGACAAAATAAAACAAATTCCTATAAAAACATGAAACCAAAGAATCATATAAAACCACAGTACAAGGTGATCTACAATGATTGCTGTATTGTTTCTTATTATCTTCAATAGAATTACCTATATCATCAGGCATAAATGAATATATTAGTATAATTGAATATAGCAGTACATAACAATATTAATAAAAAATAAAACATTGTAGACAATATAAAACTTCAAAGGCAGGTAATAATCAAACCAGAGTGGATATTCTAGTGAATCTTGTCATCTTAAGTGCAGTTGCCTATACTCTCAGACATGATACTATTAATCATAACACCTTTGAATAAAATCTATCAATACAAAACAGCAATGCAACAAACCAGATTTGATTACAATCATTTATTATAAAACAGTGTAGGTTTTGCAGAGCTTTAGATTGACTTAATAGGAAATTAAGGATGATTACCATACTATATCCTGTTATTTTTGGGATTACTGTTTGTACCCTCAAATCTAGTACAGGTAGAATGACTGAAACAGAATATAATACAACTAAGCAGAGTAGTTTGAGTAATGTGGGTTTTTAAATCCTGGTCCACTATTAACAATATAGTGTATCAAGGCCATCTATATTAGAGATTATAGCCAACCTTGTCTGCCTCATTTCTGCTATGCTATTTTTTCTGCCTGTCTAGTTTTCTCCTTCATTCTACTGCCTGCCCCACTCATTGAGGCCTTTCTGCCACTGTTCCTAAAATCCTGATTTTTTTTTCTCTCTCTCTAGAATGTCTTTCAGTATTCTCAGTAGGGTTGGATTGGTGGTCACAAACTAGCCCAGTTCCTCTTTGTCATGGAAGCATCGTGTTTCTCTATTAATTTCTAGTGACAGTTTTGCAGGGTACATCAATCTGGGCTGGAGGTTATTTTCTTTCAGGGCTTGGAAGACTTCACTCCAAGCTCTTCTTGATCTGATGGTCTGTGTGGAAAAGTCAGCCATGATCCTGATGGGCCTACCTATATAGGTAATCTGTTTCTTTTCTCTGATGGCTTTTAATATTCTGTTTTTATATTGAATTTCTGGTATCTTGATTATTATATGTCTGGGTGTAGATCTGTTTTGGTTGTAGGTGGCTGGGGTTCTGTATGCCTCTCATAACTAAATGTCATTTTCTGTTCCCATGCTTGGGAAGTTTTCCTTAATTATTTCCATAAAGAGTCTTTGTAATTCACCTGTATGTATTCCTGCTTCTTCATTCACATTTCTTATTCTTAAATTGTAGATTCTCTTATCATCTTCTAGCCTTTGTATTGTTACTGCCTGTTTCCTTGTTGTTTTTAAGAGATCTTTCCTTTCGTGATCACACATTGCAAACTTGTCTTCAAGTTTTGATAGTCTATCCTTAGTTTCTTTAAGTCATTTTGCCAGCTTTCAATGGAATTTTTAATTTCCTGGTAGTCTCTTTGAATCTGCTTCATGTATTCTATATTTTCTTTATATTCTTTATCAAATGTTTCTCTCCTTTTTTTGTGTTCCTCCCTTCTACCATCTGTATCTTTCTGAGACATGCTCCCTGAGAGTATTGCTTTTATTACTCTACTCATATCTTGCTTTACCTGATTTAATATTTCAGTTTTGAGCTCGTCTACAAAGTCCCGAAGATATCTCTTAATATCCATTGAAGCCATGTCTGATGTTGTGTGGCCCTCATTCTCCCTTGTTTTTCCCTCTCCTGGATCAGGGCTCTCAGGTTTCTGGGCTGAGGGCCTCTTCCTGCCTCTCTCTCCTGTCATGGTCCTGGCTTCCTCCACACAGGTCACATTGCAGGTCCCATCCCCCTTTCCTCTTGGCCATGCCTCCTCTGAAGCATGCATGCAAGGGTCCTCCCCCTTCTCCTGACTGCTCTTATCACTGAGGTGCAAGCAAGGGCTGCTTAAGCCTGCCCCTCCCCACCAGGCCAACCAAACTGCAGAGGCCTTTCCCCGGTTAGTGCTTGCTAGGTGCAGGGAATCGATTTGGGATGGCTCATTGGGCCCTAGCCAGGGGTAAGGCCCAGTCCAAGCAAATCCCAAGAATCTGCTTTGGGGAGGGAGGAACCAACTGAAGTTACTGTTGCTCCCAGTTCAGGCTCCTCCTGCCAGATTCCAACATGTCACCCATTTGATCAAGCCCTTCCCGCGGGGGGATGTCCCAATGCCAGCACTGACCGTGGATTAATGAAAGTCCCTTTGGCAGCTCTGCTCTCCGTTGGGCTCACCAACCCCTAACTTCAGCACTGCTCTGCTTCGTGGTGGGAACGAGTTTGGGCGGCTCTGCCGGCCTTGGGGGATTCAGGCCAGTGCAAATTCCATCCACTGCAAAATTGGGTCTCAGTGAAAACACTGTGTCCAGCTGTTCCAGTTGTAGTCCCAATGTATTTGATGAACTTTTTTATGTTTTAATTTCTTCCTGTGTCAAGAGGATCCATCTCCCTCTGTCTGGGTCTCTCCAAGGTGTTTTATGCTGGTGTATGAGTTGTTTCTCCCAGGAGGCTCTGTTTTTTGTTGCTCACTGATCCGCCATCTTGTCTTCCTCCTTTCTTAGTATTTTTATCCATGTTCTCATTTTTCAGTGTGAATGGCCACTTGTTAAATTATAGTCTTTGAAACTCTCATCACTCTTTGCTATATCAGAGGATTTAAATCTAACATGGAATCAATTTTCTTAATTGCTCCTGTTTCTCAGTATTCACAATTTAATTTGACTGAACTCTTCGTTTTCCCAACATGGCCAAAGGTCTCACCCAGGAATGAATTTCTCCTTCTTTTCATGATTGTCCAGGATACTTTTCATTTGCATGTGTTAGAACTACAGTAATATAGTCTTTGAGGTTTAGTCTCTGTTTTTTATACATTATATTGAAAAGTAATTGTAAAGATCATCACCATTGGCTGTCTGTTTTCTTCATTCATACCCCTCCTTCTTTCTTCTAAATGATTCATGTGGTTCTCTTTTTACTAAAATGCGGGCCTCTTTTCTCATTTGAACATAAAAAAAATTATCTTCTATTTTTATCTTTCTAGTCTTTCAAACTGGCTTCATAACCCTGCAGTCTTAATTCATTATTCCTTTATATAAAAATATACATGAATCTTCATATTCAGAGTAAATCTGTAAATGTTTGCTTTATAAGCTATCTTACTGAGGATTACCATTTCCATAACTTAATTTCTCCTTATGCCACTCTACTTAAAAAAAAAAAGAAAAAAACTTAAGCACTTTTATTTTTTAATGATTTTGTTACATGTTTGTGATAAACTCCTAATACATTCACTGTGGGAAGCTGGCAAGCTTGTATCTTAATCAATTTTTAATTTTTCTTCTCTTCCCTTCCTCCTCTGTCTCTTCATCTCTACATCCCCCATCCATCTGCAAAATGTCTTACCTTATTTTCTAAAATTCAAAACTTCTTACATATCAGGAAATATGAGAACTTTCTGATGCTTCATTGCTTTCCCTCTTCTATGTTTTCTGCTGGTAACTATGTCCTCATTTCAAACTTCTTCCATTCTTTAAGTTCTCTTTCAACTAACATTTCCTCAAGGTTGTCTTTTTTTTTTCTTGAGAAGGGTTAATCACTTCCTCATTTAAATTGTCCTTGTTATACAAGACTCATGAGAAATTTGATTCAGTGAAAATGGAAATTAAACCTGATACAAAAGCATGACCTTAAAAATAAAAGCTTTAATTGAAAAGGAAGAAAAGTTGGGAAAAGAACTTCAGCTTGAGCACAAGAGGAGTTGAAGATGTATAGCTCTGAAAGAGGAGATGTTCATGGTATTCTACCAAAGGAAAGAGACAAGAATTTATGTGGTCATTGAGGTGAGCTGGTAATGTTCTATTGGGTCCCAAATATGGAACTCTTTAGAACTACTTTCTCATGTTTTAGATTTTTGTTTGTGTGTAGGATATATATCAGTAGCTGCTCTCACCACTGAAGATATCCTAATGTCTTTCTTCTCAAACTGTTACAGAACACCTCATCCTTACAGCAACCGTAGGGGAATGAAGGGAGGGTACATCTCATACCTTGTTGACAAGCAGAGGATGGAGAAAGACATACGTCTTCACTTTTAGTGGGTAACAGGTCATGGACCATGGCCCTGGAGTCCCTGTCTCTTTTCCCCACAAGCCCCTGTTCTATTTCATTTTTATACTGACAACAATGCAATCATCACCAACCACAATTCAAATTTGCCTTAATTATTATTTTAAAAATAATGTTGCAAACATTCTGCACTGCAAATAACAGGATCTAATTTTGAATTTCCTTTCAATAAATACATATTTATGATAATCCTTAAGAAGCTTGAGATTTAGAATACTTTTTTCTAATAAATACATAATTATTTGATTAATACACCAGACTGTTCAGTCTCAAATTATAGACAGAATGTTAATAAGCTTACATTACCATGCTACTGTAACAGAAAATATACAGTACACTTGATCATGAATTCTAGTCCCAGATGTGCTATTCACATTTTGTAACCTTGAGTTAATTACACTTATTTGCCTTAGTTTTCTTCATCTCCCAAAGGAGATTTGCCCTTTCTCTATAGAATATTTGCAATGAACAAATGATACACTAGCTTACTTTGTAAATGCCCAGATTACTTCATAACTGCCAAAATATTTCACAAATTTAAGAATTTATTATTTATATGTCTTGTTATCATTCATCACCTTCTCCAACCTTCCCTTTCTGGTGCTCTCTGTTAATGAAATCAATAATGATCTTTCCATGACTCAAAGGCTGAAACTGTGAGTCATTGTTATTTCTCCTCCTACTTCCTTCCTTTCATCATTTCAACCATCATTCCATTCAAATACACCTGCATCCGATTTATTTTTTGTTCCTCTTCACTTGAACTCCCTTAGCCAACATTTTCCAAGGCCTCATTATTCCCTGAAAGTTTGCTGGCTTGTTTTCCTTATGCTGGTGTCTTGTCTTCTAATGTATTGCCAAAAGTGGCTAGAATTGTTTTTCATAAATATAGATTTCCTGCAGACAACAACAAACAATCAAGATGGAAGCCTCTTATCTTGAAAGTGAAATACCATCACTTTTTCTGTAAGACACTGGTCACACAGCTCAAACTTAGGCTGAAGTGGAAAGAAGTGGGAACCCAGGAACATGACTTTTGAACTGTTGGAGACTGAGCACAATTATTTGTGGCCCCCATCACTATGGTAGTCTTCATTATAGCACCTGTGACACCTATCATTATGGCACCCATTGTCTCTTGTATCTAGAAACCAGGTAATCCTGGTTTATTCATTATACACATCAATCACCTGGCAAAAATACTCAGGATGGGTTGATGCTTATTTAGTGACATTCTTCATGAATATTTTCTGTCATGTTCCAGGTTTTGAGTTACTTATAGTCCTTTATTAAGAAAACTGATGTTCTGAGTGTGGTTTTCTTAAGGACCTGGAGTTTTATACTGAAATTGCTTAGACCTATTGCTTGTAACCTAGATTTTGAAATATTTTTAAACCAATGTTAGCAAGGTGTATTGTGAAAGAGTTAGGTGACATTCATTTTTTCCTATCACCAGTGCTAAATGTCAGTTTAAGATGTACAGTCTACCAACCTACTGGCAGTGGTGAACAAACACACAGTACCTGGTTTTTTTTTGTTTGTTTGTTTTAGGAAGATTGGGAGCTCATTGCAGAATACCAGTCTTTGTTTCAAAGTACTTATTTTGCAATATAGTCTCATATTTTGGCTTTACATAGATTATGTGCTTCTTCCTTTCTTCACCTCTGTAAGACGTTTATGCCAACTTAAACTCATGATAAAATTATTAAGCTGAATAACTGAAAACATCTAATTAATACTAGAATAGATAATATGTGTAAAAGTATAATAAAAGGATTTAAATTTATACAAGATAACTCAGAAATTATGTATAATTACTTGAGACATTCTTTCTATTTGGAATACTGTAAGCTTCTCATGTTGCCTCCCCACACTTACATATTTTCTCAATGGCTCCAAACTGACTCTGTGATATCCAGTTTTAAAACGTATCAGCTAATCATTCTAGGTTGCAGATCCCATTTGGAACCCACAAAGTAGGTGGGTTTACCCCTATTTAAGGGTAGGTTATTTTTTTCATGTAAGGTAAATTTCATATACATTAAGATAATCTAGGATGATTTTAATTTCAAGTTCCATAAAGAATGATTAAATCAGAATTCCTAGAATCAGGATCCTAACATCATTACAGAAACAACCTCCAAAGTGAATTATAATATTTATTCACCATTGAGAATCAGTAGGGGGTGAAATCTGAGATGGCAAGAAGGCGCATCCAAAAGGAAAACAAAAAACAATAATATAATTCCATTTTGTGCTAAGCAAGTCAGAGAATTATAATTTCCCTAAGCTCTAGGGGAAAAGGAAATTTACTGTGTATCACTGAATTGTTGATATACACAGTCTCCTATCAAAGTTTTCTTTTTGATGAGTAAATCCAGAGATATAATATTCTCTTGCACATGCTTTTAATACCAATGAATTCCATATTTAAAATATGCACAATGAAAAGCATCTAATTTTCTAGTTCACTTATCTTAGGATTTTTGTTATACATCTCCAAAAAGAGAAGGCCATATTTATTTCTCTGGAGGTAATTACTAAAAAAAAGTAGCAAATCTTAGATTCAAATTCATGGTTGCTGACAGAAAACTGTCATTTTTGTCCTCCCTACTGTATTGCAATAGAGTCAGTATTATCAATTTGTAATATAATGTTTGTAAAAAGTTGTAAGCACCGAAGGAGACAATAGTATCTTACTACAGCTATGCAGATAATCGACTAAGGAGATCCTGGACCTAAATTAACCATTTCTGTAAACTACCTTTCAACTAAGTTAACTCAGAGTTGGAAAAAAGAAAATGTCTTTTGAAAGATCAACTTCACTTTGTGCACACTGAGAGAAAGGAGAGATTGTTGACAATCTTACTTAAAGATTTCTTTTTTAGTGCCAGTAAAGATATGATTCTAATTATTGAAATGTAATCAAGATAAACCTTTACCTTTCAATTTATTTTTTCTTTCTTACCTACTAGCAGTTACACTAATATATAATTGACAATAGCCTAGAAATAAAAAAACTTCAAAGTTAAATATAATTTGAGATGACATGAACCATTTTAAAAAGATGACCTTAATATCAAATGGCAAGCTTTTGGGTCCATATAAATTGCTCTATTCATTAAAATGTTAGAGCTTGGCACATCATAAAGATGAAAGTCAGGTTTCTTTTCATTACCAAAACCCTCCTGTTGAGTATTTGGAAACATATTTCTATCAAATCATTTGATCTTTTTAAATTAGATTACTCTTTAAATGAATGAGATAAAGAGTTTTATTAAAATTAATGCTCTTCCACGCTTTTCCATTTGAACTGCAATGACTTCTTGTAGTTTTAAAAAGCTATTTTCAGAAGATGATCTTATATTTTAGGATCTCACATATTAAATAGAATCCCATTGGGTTAATGTTGAGACAAGATTTGAAATGAGTAAAATTAGCTTTAATAACTTGGAAAAATAGCTAAGCTGTGTTACATATTAAACAAGTTCTGTGGGGATGAATGAACAGTTTTTATTCTGTTTTGCCAGAATAAGTTCTTTCCATTTCTAATATGACCTATGAATTACTTCATAGATCATATTACAAATGGAAAGAATGCATGATTTTGTTGAACATAAATGTACACACAGCACATTGTGGGAATTTGCATAGGAAGTCTGTCTCCTCCCAATTCTGGCTTTAGGAAACTTCTTAAATCCAATATCCAACTTAGCACTACATTCCACACTCAGCAAATGTTTGTAAAATTAAAATTTGAGATGTAAGAATTGCATGTTGAGATTTGCCATTCTTTTTCAACAAATCACAGCCACTATCCAGTAGGAGTCAGTTAGCTAACATCATTGGTGCATCAAGATACAACATTATTGAGGACAGTTCTATCTGTAAGATTTGGTCAAGCTATTCATAAATTGGATTTCTAAGATGATTTTGTGTACATTAGGATAATCTAGGGCAATTTTAATTCCAAATTCCAGAAAGAATGATTGTTTATATTAGATTTCTTTATAAATTTTTTCCAAAGGTAATTATAGATTAGTCATTTCTGCCACTATGTTGAAATAATCACTAACCCAAAGTAATGTAATGTATAGAAATATATTCATTTGGCCAGGGATATAGCTCAGTGGCACAGAGACTGCCTGGAAACCATGAGACCCTGAGTTTTCTACTCGGTAACAGAAAAATAATCACTTTAGGAGATCAAATCTATGAGAGCCTATGAGACACAGATGCACACACATGCACATATGTGCACACACACATACCTTCAAATTCACATACATGATAGAAGAAAAGTATCTGATTTATCTGCTATAATATTTAAAATAATCATGTTGCAGACTGCTACAGCCTCTGCTCAATTGTTTCCGAAAAAAATATTGTAAGTAAAGCTTTAGTTACTGTTGCATTTGACTCATTTACAATCTTATATTTCAAACAGATATGCACATTTCTTACTACATAAAATAAATGGTGCTGATGGAACTTGGTAAGTGGTAGAAAACTTATTTTTGCTATTGTTGCACTGTGCTATGTTATATGGAGAAAAGTTCATCTTGATAGGAGTTTGAATTTAAATAATTCCCAAATTAATGTCACATATACAATAATGATAGGAATGCTTTGCAATTCCACTTAAATGTCATTAATCTGTTGGTAAGAGTTCATTTGCAGAGAATAGAAAGCATAAATCAAAGTTTTAAAAAATTTTGAGAAGAATCATTAGAGTACATTCAGAACTGTCCTAGGAATTGAGCTACCCAGAGAATTGCACAATCATAAAGCTGGGTCATTAAAAAGGTGTCACATTTGTTTGCTCCATATTAAAACACTTTAACTGAAATCTCAGGATAAATTTACAACTATCACAACTACTGATGCTGATAAGATCAAGAAAACTGTTCATTATTACACTTTGATTTTTCTGAACTGCCATGAAAGGGCATTATGAATCAATTGAGGACTCTTTGTTGGGTTTGTTTATTTTGTCTTCCAGAGAGATGTAGTTTTTTGTTTCATGGTCTCCAATACACAGGTAAGCAACATAGAAACATGTCCCAATACAAGTATAGTGACCCAACTCATCACATATAACATTAAAATTAGAAGAATCTTATTAATATACACATAAAAACTTTTTAAAATCATCATGAAATATATAAACTGAACAATTTGGTAAACTTTTGTTTATATAATTATTTCATTATGACAAATGATTCTTATATTCAATAAATAATTTTGGGGTCTCTACAAATAACATCATTAACTGCACACTCCCAATAAGGCAGTAACATGTACATACTGCCAAAATTGTGGGCAAGTTTTTCTAAAAGAAAAACTTTCTTTGATCAAATAAATATAAACTTATTTTAAAAAGTGAGTATTATTCTGTGCAAACAGGAATGTTAATATTTATTATTTTCATTAGAAACTTCATTTTATAATTTGGCAGTTTCAAAGATGATGTTTCCTGGCAGAATGTCAAATAATAATTACATTGTCATGATTTTGCCTAAATGAGTTTGCATTATGAAACAAAAACCACTCAGTGTATCATTAGGTTGCAAATTCAATATTATGAAAAATTTCTTACCACAGAGTATCAGTTTAGAATATAAATATTAAATTGGAATGTCATTCAAATACAATCAAATGATCAAATGGTATAGATTGTTGTACTGGAATAAAAATTCACTACTGTTTGAATTTCTACCTGTATGTTTATGTCTTGTGCACAGAGTTTTATTATAGCTGAATATCTTTCATTATTTATACTATATATTAACTAGGGAAAAATGCTAAATTTACTGTTAGTGTTAATGTGAATAAAAATTAGTTCTTTTGGTTTTCCATGTAGAAATATGAGCAAGTAGAGAAGGTAAAGAATATAAAGAAAATATAGAATACATGAAGCAGATTTAAAGAGACTACCAGGAAATTACAAACTCCATTGAAAGCTGGCAAAACTCCTTAAAAGAAACTAAGGATAGACTATCAAAACTTGAAGACAGGTTTGCAACATGTGATCATGAAAGGAAAGATCTCTTAAAAACAAGGAAACAGGCAGTAACAATACAAAGGCTAGAAGATGACAAGAGAATCTACAATTTAAGAATAAGAAATGTGAGCAAAGAAAAAGGAATACATACAGGCGAATTTCAAAGGCTATTCATGGAAATAATTAAGGAAAACTTCCCAAGCATGGGAAAAGAAAATGACATTGATATGTTTATAATCATATATTTATGACAGTAGGTAATAAGTCATAAAGAATAGTAACAACTATTAGTATATTGTGTACTTATGCTTATACATACCCTGGTATGTGCACATATACTATATATGTTCATATATGAACATATTAATGACATATGCACATATGAATGTGTGCATGTCTATTTTTTCCTGTATATGTAACCAGTGCTGTCTTGTAGTAGTAGCAAGTCTAAAACATTTGCTTGAATCAACATCATTTGGGTTTTTTTAAAATCTAAAATGTTGATTCTAAAGCTCAATCCTCAGTCCTACAACATGAGGGAGACTGTTGCTGTGACCTTGAGCTCTTAGCTTGAATTCAACATTGAAGACAATTATTCTAATTTTGATGACTTTCACTTTGAGAAATATTCTATATATGTCATTTGGCAGACACATAATCAATGTTCAATATCACGCTATTACATGAATGATAGACATTAGTGTCTATGAACTTAAGTTACTTTAAATAATCCTATAACACTGAAAAGACTAATGTTAAACATTTTTCATGTCATCATTTTGTCCATTTTAATAATTGAAAATGTAATCATGCAAGGCTGACACTCTTGCTGCCTTTTTCTCTCCTGCAAAACAAAACAAAACAAAACAGTGTTTTAAGACATAACATTTATATCAAGATTCTTTGGAGAACTGGTTTTTCTATTATTTTTGTTATTCTCAGAAATGTCCTGTAAACTGTGTCTTATGCATTAAAGGCTGGCTCTCCTGCCTTTTCTGATTAGTAGAAATGGGTCAGGTGTCCTATTTGATACTGGTTACAGTGCTGCTGTTCACTAACATCTCCTTGCCATTCTTTTATAAGTCATTGTGCATGTTCATGTACTGTGATCTTTTTATTTTAAAAATTTGCAACATTTATGAAATTTGTGACCATGATTTTTTTCCATCTTCTACATTGCTTAAATGTGTTGGCAATATTTTTAAAATGCAAATATAATTCTTAATTCTTTATAGTGCTTTATGCTTTAAAGAACATTTTGTATTACTTCTGCATGCATTTTAATTAAAAGTATTGCATAATTTTATTTATTTTCCAGCTTCCAACAACACAGAACTCCACAACAATTGTGGAGTTATATTCTGCATACTGTTGCCTGTGGCCTGTTAAATGGTTTTTTGTGAATAAAGTGACTGTGTACATCAGTAATTACTTTTTAATTTAGACTCCAAACCAGGAAATTTTCTACATGCCAAAAGTGCTTTAAAATACCATTCCTGCTAGCAGCCAAGCATAAAGAATAATTTCTTATTGTTACAGATTGATCATACCCAATTTCAAGTGACTCGGAGCTGCAAATACTATAACCATCCCTTTGTAATGAATTTTTGAGGAAAGCAAACTCTTTGTATTAAGTAATGAATTAAAGCTCAACATAGCAAGAAAGCAGAAATGGTTATGTACTAATATGAGCCAGACACACAAAAAAACAAATAAATCAGACATAAATTCAGTCAGAGAAGGATACAAATTGGGTCAGAATTGAAAAGGACTAAAGACACACTCAAATATCTTCTCTCTACAATATTTTGTTAAATCTAGCTTGTTAGAAACTAAAACCTAGAAATAGTATGGTAGGTATACTGCTGTGGTAATTAAAATGATTTTGTTAAAAAAAACCTCTCCTTTTGTTTTTCTTCAGCTCATCGTGCATTACATATATTAGAGATGCCAAATTTTTAAAAACACATTTTACGTTTAAACATATTTACTATTGCAAAGTATTCACTAAAGATCACAAATCCTTCTCCCTGCATATTTCAATTTTCTTTAATAAAATTTCATACAATTATTCCTAAAACTGATAAATTGTTTCTCATAAATAAAGCAACTTGTACTAAAGTAACTATTTTTTAATTTAGACTCAAATGCAGGAAATTTTCTACATGTCAAAAGTATATGTGGGAATAAAAAACTCTCATTATTATTATTATTATTATTATTATTATTATTTTTACTTGGGATTAAATCCAGGACCTCCCACATACTGGGTATGCACTCTATCACAGAATTATAACAATAGACCACTTATAAATTTTAGATTGAGACAGGTTCTTGCTAAAATGCACAGGCTAGCCATGCAGTCATAATAGAGTAAGTTCCAGATATCATCAGTACAATTTTCAGTGAGTGGCATAAAGTACATAATCAAGATTTTACTAATTAATTTATTTAATATTTTTATTTATTTTGTGTTTTTTTTTGTTTTTGTTTTTGTTTTTTGAGACAGGATCTTGCTATGCAGTCCCGGCTGGTCTTGGACTAACAAAGTAGTGCATGCTGGCCTCAAGCTCATAGTGATTCTCCTGCTTCAGCATCTTGGGTGCTGATATTACAGGAGTGCCCCACCATGCCTGGTTGAAATCAATATATTTAATACTTTCTTATATAGTTGAATCAAGAGATTACATTTTCTGATGCTCTACTTATACCATATTTCTTTACTAATCAGACATTGCAAAGATTTGATTAATCAGTGCCAACAATTTCTTTTAAAAGAAATCCATTCTTACTTATATAAGTACTTTATAAAGCCTTTTATCAAGAAAAGCTTTAGGTAGAGTGAAAGGAATCTTGTGGACTCTCATCTGTTTTCCTTATGGGACTGTAAGAATTCCTGGCCACACTACTAATACTGTACTGGTTACTGCACAACCGAATATCGTGGCCCTAATAAAAACACGTAACATCCTATAGCACCAGCCACCATGTACAACATAAGTCCTATGCTCATAGCATAATTAGTATAAAGCCACATTTAGTGTAGTCTCCCAAGTGTATTAGTAGCTTGAAATTAAAAAGTGATTATCAAAGTGCTTACTAAGATCAGGCACTAAGACTAAGCAAAGGTGCATTCCTCACACTTAAAATGACTTAAGCCTGCTGTACATTGGTTATAAACCTGAAATCTACTTTAGTTCATCTTTTTAAGTACTTATCATACAAAGTATAATAGCAGTCATTTGTTTGACAATTTGTTTCTTATCTCTGTCTCAGATAATCTTTTACCAATGAATTATGTAACTTTAAATAGCTTATCTTTTTTTCCAAATTTTTCATTAATAATATCTGGTACTAGTTGAAGATAAAAGCTTCTCAAATTGAAATTGGATAATAAGAACTGATAAATGGCAACATGCCAGGTGTGTGATAGTAATAATGCCAGAAATATGTCATAGGAACAGCCCCAGTAGTAGTGATAGCATGCTTTTAAACATCTCAGCTATAGATATGAAATTATACTTGGTCATTTCAGAATACCTTCTGGTACTCCATACAGTTAAGCATACATGTACATTATTTGTGATTCACGTTTTTTAATTTAAAGTTGATGAACATGCAAGTTACCTGACAATACGCCTGAACTACTGTATTTAAAATATCCTGTTAGAATGTTGCTTTTATATAAATAAAAAGTTTCAATCATAACAAAATAATGAATGATTTTACAGTTCAGTAGTGCCTAAAGTACATGCACTACAGCAGGCTGTTGGTTATCATTCATAGCTCTCTTATCGTTGAATCATTAAGTCAGTCTATTTGTTTCTAATAATGGTAGAGGGAAGGTGTCTAACTAGACCAATGTAGCCCACTAGGGCAGTCTCTTAAAAATATGAACTGTCCAATGGTGAGATATCTTGATTATATTGCAGAAAATGTTGCCTGAGACCTTTCTACTAAGGTGTATGTAGGTGTGCCTCATCTGAGAGCTTGCAAATAGAATGTCAGGCTTTATTCTACTCCAGACCTGCATTTTAGAGGACCTAGAGGACCTTTCCTCTAGTAACTCACATGCACTTGAGATGTTTAAGAAGCGTAGGCTAGGATGTTGGGTTTTTGGTTCGTTTTGTTTTTATTTCAAAACACCAGCTCCTCATGGTGTCATGCATGTAGTCTCACTACTCTTTCTGTGAGACAGAGTCAAATTCAAGCCCAACTAGGGCAACTGCAAACCTTAGTGACATCCCATCCTTTAGTAAAAAGGCTGAGATGGAGCTCAGTATGAAGCCCCTAGGTTCAATTCCCAGTGTTGAAAAAATAATTACCAAAAATATTTTGTTTTGATTCCAAATTATCCAGAATTCAAAATCACTGGCTCCATCTAGTTTGAAACTCTAAAGATAAAAACCTCAGGTGACACCATTTCCCATAGACCAGATGAATTCAGAATAGAAGATTAAAAAATAAAACTGGAAGGAGTTTATTTTTTCCTTTTTTAACAAATGCGTATGTTTACTTGCTTTTGTTGTCAATACCTTTTTCTTCAGAATCACTGAGGAATGTGAAGTTAGCTGGAACTAACTTGGATTGCAGTCATTCTTAGATGAATGGACAGAGCACCTGGAAACTTTCTAGAGAGAAGTATGCAACAGAAGTCAATACTTATAATTGCAACTAGAGCTACTATGAGGGACTGGCACATAAGGAGGGAATTTAAGATTTCCAAAGAAAAAGAATGCCACTCCTTTGTCACCAGGTATAGAGAAACATAGACATTACCCTCAAAGTGTAGGGAGGCATGCTGGACCAATAGGATTAATACAGTGCTACCAATGCTTCATGGTGTATGTTCAGATAATAAGCACAAATATGTCCTATGGAGAAATAAGCCATGGAGCTGAAATATCAGGTGATAATTTTTAGGAATGCCAGTTATGTGCTAAGCCCTATATCTTCACTTTGTCTATTAAATATTTACTTATGAACTTCACTATTTTTTTGCAGGTAGTAAAACACAGCAAAACAAGAGAGAAATATTAGCCTGATAGATCTATTTCTCCTGTCTTCCTAGTTGTTTGCTTTGTTGAAGAAACAGCACCACAAAATTTACTGGAGTTTTAAAAGGCATATTCTACACATGTAGGCAAATCATTTTTAGCAAGGCTAAGAATTGCAGTCATTTCTATAAATTTCAGGAGCAAGCTGAAATTATATAAGAGAATTTGCAGATATTTCTGGGATTAGAAGAGAGCAGGCAGGCTGGCAGAGACAAATTCACAGGACCAGTGAAGACAGAAAGTGACTATTTGATTTCCCTAGGAAATACTCAGAATGAAATCTTTGCCAGGAACATGATATGATTGATGAGTGCCAGATCATGACAGCAAGCGTCAAATTGGGTCTGCATAATTTGCACAGAGCAAGAAGAAAAATTTAGAGTCCTTGTTAATAGAAATAACAATCTTGTCAGACTTATTTTTGATATGAGAATTTTGCTGAATGTCTTCAAAATTTTGGAAGTGATTACAAGAATCACACACATTTAAACATTTTGGGAGAAAATTGTGAGCTTTTTGTCAATTTGCCTATATATTATGGCAAGACATACAGATTTATCGTTTGTAATGTGATAGGCACTACACTGAAGGAATGGAAATTAGATACAAATACTGTAAGCTCCTTGCTATTAAATAATTTACTTTCTCATAGAGGGATAATTCTGAAGAGATTTTAAGGATGGAGGTGGCAGTAAGGTGGAATTATCAGAGTTTGGGGCTGAGGAAAAGTAGAGGAGGAATGCTTAATAAATGCTCTGCCTAGGTGCTATACTTGAGAGATAAGGTGTCAACTTGAACAGAGGTGGTCAGGATAGTGGCAAGAAAGAGGAGTCCACATAGACAGAGGCTTGGCAAAGTTAATGACCTTCTATAAAATTAGCAGTGAAACTGCTTTTCAATTTTAGGATAAGGGTTGTGACTGTCAAAAAAGAAAAAAAAAGAAGAAGAAAAAATAAAGACTTTCCAGGCTTGTAGTCTTTTTCTTATTACAAATAAATAAAAAAAACATAGTTTGACTCCTCTGTCTTCAAAGATAAAGATAGGAGAAAGGTCATCTTGCATAAACAGGACAACTCGACAAGCTTTTCCTGTTGGGGTTCATTTGGTGTATTTTTATTTTGTCTGCTTCATGTTTTAGAGATAAATAGCTCTAATTGGTGTCTATGGACAGTTTTGCCTGTCACTCATGTATGGTTAACGTTGGTGGCATTAAGAACAAGTAGATAATGTGCAGAAAAGTGTGATCAAGTAGAAGTCTTTTCAAATGTTATACAGACTCTGAAAAGCCATTTAAAGAAGTGGTTCACTTTATTTCTTCCAAGATATGAATTGGAATTGAAGCAAGGCTGCTGCTTTTCCCTGGAGATCGATTTTTCTAAACCTGTGGTTCAGAACAGTCAATGTGATTATCTCTCCTGTCAAACAGGACCTGCCTGTTTAAAGTCATGCTGGGCAAGAAAGATGTTCTTGTGCTGCCAAAAGATTCCAAATAAATAATCATGTACTTGCCATTTATGAAATATTTCTATACTTTAAAGGAAAATAATTGGATTGAGGCATCAAATTATAATTTCACTTAAGGTTTTAAAGATACAGTTAGATCACCCTTTTCAAAAGGTAGAAAGATCTAAAAGAGGCATATTGCTTTTTGTGTTTTAAATAAGTCACAGAATCCTACTGGGTTTAAAAACAAGAGGAAAATATTTTTAATATAAACTCTTCCTGACTGAACAACAATCCTTGTAATCTCTCCTTTCTTATTGGAAGGCTGCAGAAAGGAGACAAGGCAGCAACGTGGATTTCCTATGCTATACAGTTTGAGGATTCCAAAGCCAGCTCCTCAAGGAAGAGGGGCCAAAATTAAATTTGAAATCATTGCATTCAGGGGAACATTGCCACCAAAATAAACGATACTTGAAACAGCAGAGTGGCAAGCATGTTTTGTTCAAAATTCTGTTTCTCATAACACCAGATCAGGTGTTGTTTGATCAGGACACATCACAAAAAAAAATAACTTCTCCAAAGTAGGAGAACCTTTTGGTAGAAGGCACAATTTTCATCTCAGAATTGCTTTCATTCAGTACATTTTTGTTAAAGTGAGCAACTTCCTGAGAATGTATTAATGCATTGCCACATCACCCAATTTTTATTCTCCCTCTCCCTCTCTCTGTCTCTCTCTCTCTGGCCCTGTGTGTGTGTGTGTGTGTATACACATAAGTGTGTATATATCTGTGTGTTTTATGTATGTATGTGTGTGTCTGTGTAGCTCATACTCATTTTCTTATTAAAAGAAGCATAACATTTTTAATAGTTCTCTTCTGGTTTATCGTGGGATATAAAACAAGAGCTGTCATTTCAAGTTGTTCAACACCATGGGAGCATGAATTGATTTCTTTTCAGAAAAAGTAAACTCTACCATCTAACATTTTATTGTTTTTCTAGTTTGCAGAGTAGGAAAGTGTAGGGAAATAGCTCACTATTCTAGCCTTACTTGTCAGTCTTAATCTGACATCTATCTAAGAGTAGGGGTATTTAAAATCGTTCTTACACAAGTATTTTTGTCATTTTTACCTTTTTTAGGTCAGCTAGCTGTTTTACTCTTGCAGAGGTTTAACTTAACAATCACAGACATCAGGTCTCTTGCTAGTATGCGTCAGTTTCTCAGAGCATATGGAGATGGAAGAATTACACTTAGTTTAGTGCTAGGCGGAGTATAACTACATCTGATTTCTTTAGATTCAGAAGATAAGTTCAACTTTTCATCTCACTAAATTCTCTCATTTGAAATTATACTTCACTTGCATTATTAACACTTGTTGAGTGGGAAGAGCAAGGACCCAGAGTCAGGGGACCCAAACTAATAATGTCTTGCTCATGGGTTGGAGTCAGGCAACATATTTATTTATCATTTCTGCGGCTTGGCTACCATATTGGTTAAATGAATGAATTAGTTCTAAGATTTCATGAACTCTAAAAATCAATGTTGTTATGATTACTAAGATTGCTATTGTTATTATTCAAAGTTCTTACTAGTCCTCAAATTTAGAATATATGTGATATAACAAATAAGACCTCTGTAAGGAGTCATAGAAAAGAGACAATTTCTTAACTACATCTATATCCTTAGCTAGTTGCACAATGATACTTGAGCTTCTAGACTGGAATTAAGGTCTTCTCTGGTTTCTAACAATGATCAATGCAGAGAAAGACATGTAGTTCAATCAGAAGAATGGCAATAAAATGTGAGTGTTGAAGTATCTGTAGCATAGCAGGAAGAAGCTTATTGATTGTACACCATATGAATTCATTGCATTATGTACTTTAGAATTTGGGATTTTATGGAGAAAGGCTTTAATGAAAATAACATAGAATCTATTCTTTAAAAAAACCAATTTCTTAATTACCCTTAGGTAAAGGCTAAATTCAGATAAAGAAATCAAGTGGTCTGTTTTCCAGATGAAATTACTAATTGTAGTTAGCACCTACTAGTAGTGCCTATATTCATTTGTGTGGCTATAACAAGGTACCAGAGACTAGGTAGTTTAAACAGCAGAGGCTTTCCACCCCCCCGCCTTTTGGAAGCTAAAAGGCACAGATCAAAGGGTTGACTGGGTTGGTTCCTTCTGCAGTGAGGGAAGTTTTGTACCTTACTGTGTTTTTCCTGATTCTTTATATCCTCTTCATTTGTGTTTATATCAAATTCCCTCTTCTTGTGAGGATCTCAGTCAGATTCTATTAGATTCTGCTTTAAGATCTTACTTTAATGAAATCATCCCCTTGAAGATTATTCCCAAATATAGTTACATTCTGAGGATTAGAACATCAATGCACACATTAATTGCAGCTGTTTTCAAATTGGATATTGAATAATTCCAAGATCTGTGTCTTATGTGAGTTTGACTCAGATGGCTGCTATATCTCTTCAGACTATTTTTTTCTTACCTTTTTGGCAGGTCTTGTCATTTTTTTAATAGAAAAGTAGATTAAATAAAAGGAGTTGAGGTATATAATCTTTTAGTATGAAGATTTATGCTAATATGACAAACCTGTGCTGAGTGGTTATCATAGCTACAGTTATGGGAGGATAAATTTTTTCAGTGTTATTTTCATCTTCCTTCTTTGCCCTGGCTTTTCTTTAAGCATTTCTCAGGGTCTGTAACTGCACGTTTTACATCTGTGATACTCATCATTCATTATTCTAGAGCCTTAATGGTGAGAGGGGAGGAATGTTCTTTAACACTCCAATTAAATCTCAGTTACCTGTGGGACTGTCTCAGGATGCATGTCTCAGGATGCATGTCTCAGGATGCATGTCTCAGGATGCATACTTCACCAGTGTTCAATCTTTTCTGCAGTCATAACTGTTCTTCATGGTCCTGATCTCTACTTTCTCTGGATGTGTCATCCCTAAGCCATTTCTCAGAATGGCTGAATCTACTGGTACTATTTCTCTTACTCCCTTAGATAGGTAAGGAAGCCTGCAAGAGTGGGCAGTGGACAGGACAGTGTTTGAGTGCTGGCAGTTGGCATGATGCTTTCCATAGAAAGAAGGCCTTTGTCAAGAAGAAGACTGTAAGTATGTTTCAAACCAGTTCTCTCTCTTCTCTCTTCAAACAAGCTTCTTTTAGGGATTCTCATCTTAAGAAAATGGTAGAATTCTGGTGAGAAAACTAAGGAAAGTTGTTAGAGGTCTTCTAGCTTTCTCTTCTTGGAGCTTCCTTTTCTCAACCTGAGCATTTCACACTTTTAAATTTCCTTCTAGTTTATATCTCTGTTGGATTTTACTTTAGGCAAGTAGATCTTCTTGCTGTGTGTCTCTGGAAGCACCCGACTCTTCAGATTTGGGGTGGTAACTTGCACTATAACCTCAGTTCTTTCCTGGAATCAATAAAATCATTGATTTCCAGTTTCTGCCTGTTTTGCTTATTGTAGGAAAGGAAGTAATGACTTCCAAGTTCTGTATATATCATAGATGAAGTGGACAATAGCTGTCTTTTGAAGGTTAGGAAACATTTAAAAAGTTCATGCCTATGTGAATGAGAGATTCAACTTTTTGGGGTTTTTTTGTTTGTTTGTTTGTTTGTTTGTTTTTGGTATTGGGATCCAAACTCAGGACATGTTACTTGCTAGGTCAGCACTTACGTTACTGAACTATATCCCCAGCCCAAGATTCAACATTGTAGTACCAAATAACATTATAAAGTTGAGGATTAGCTGAACTTTTAGCAATATAAATTCTCATTCTCAGTTACATTTCCCAATACTAGAAAACACATTTATTAAAACTGGTAAAAACTGAAACATATAGGGAGGTATTGGTTTATTTTTTCAACCTGTGGAATATAATACAATATAGAGAAATTTCTTATTATAATATGTTTTCAAAAAGAACACATATTACCACAAGTTCATATGTTAGTATAATATAAATTTATATTTTACTTTTTTCTCTCAAGCTTTATATTAAATAATAAATTCATGAAAATGAGCCTACATATGAGAAATAAATTTGATTCATTATTTATGATTAATAGATAAATTATCTTCTTAAAATTATATAAACTAACATGGCAAATAAAACTTTAAAAAAGTATATTTCTAATTTCCTAAAACTGTATAACAGAATCACAGTACTCATATTTTTTAGCTTTATAGAAACAATTTTCCTTCAATTTTTACATATGTTGAATAAAAAAATTATAAAATATATTCCTTCATATAATATTATAACAGATGCTTATCCTGCTATTATAATCTCTAATACTTAAAATACATAATCATTTGTAGAGCTATTTTAGATTATCAAATTTATTTCTATTGTTTTATTGCATTCTGTTCACATTCATTAACATATTTTAAGTTTTACCTTGAAATTTACTAAATCAAATTAGTATCACTGTTTTTCAGAAATTATTCCAGAATCTTTTCATTTTCATAAATTATATGCTATCAAAGGTAGAATGTATTGAGTGTTTACTATGCCCTAGGTAGCATTTTAAGTGTTCTCATATGTGCTATAGTTTCAGTGTGGTGTGTCCCCCAAAATTCATGTGCTGGAAGCTTAGTTCTTGCTGTGGCAATACTGAGAGTTGGTGAAGCTTTTAAGATGTGAGGCCTAATGAGATTTAATTCACTAAAGGTACCATCATTGGATGGAATTAATGTAGTTATCACAGGATCCCATTAGTTCCCACAAGAATTGGCTATTGCAAAGTAGCCTGGCATTGAATCTCAATCTCCCTTTTGCATTTTCCTTGTTTGTATTCATGTGGTATAATTCTACAGGCATGTAAAATGCAAAAGCTGTAATGTTATGTATCATTCACTGAGATTTTAAAGAAAGACATGGGAAGCCAAGCATAGAAACCCCACTGCAGGAGTAGAGGTATTGCAGGAGTAGAGCTACTGCAGAGATTCTCTATTGGTTTGTCTGTGAAACCAGGACAGGACATCTGCTACAGTGACCTCAGTAAGACAGAATCACCAACAGTGTGCAACACTCACTTGAGAAAACCACAATGAACAAGCAAGCCAAGGACACAGACTTGTGGGCTGCAACCACTATGTATATGTGGATTAGTGGCCTTCTGTATTATGCACAAGATGACAGTCATGGAGCTATCTAATAGCAATATAAAAGGTAATTCCTCCTTTTACACATTTTTATTTAAATTCACCTCTTCTTTTTATGTTCAGTTGGTAACATAAAACTTTAGTTTTGAGTCCTGATTTAGCTGTACTGAGTGTGACATTGAGATAGAACAATGATGGGCAATGATCCTGCACCTGGAAGTGATTCTCCATAGAGCACATCCTATGCAAATGGTTCTCATGGCCTTTGACTCAACATTCTAAATACGATATTCCTTATCCCGTTACTTCCTTTTATGTATCCATTTTAAGTTACATAACTACCATTAATAATGCGTATCAGGATCTCCATTTACATAGGCCATATTCTAACTGTTTTATTTAATTTATTTCTCATAACAATGAAAGTTTTTCTCACAATACTGTTTGTGTATCAATGTTGAAAACTGTAGATAAAGAATCTTCAAAACAGGGAATGGATTCTGACTTCTCATCAGAAACAAAGCAAGTCAAGAAACAATGAATAACCTGTAGAAGCAGAGACAGGGAGGTTTGAGGGAGTAGAAGGGACTACATCATCTGTTAAGACATTAATGGCCACATAAAGTAACTTTCAAGAAAGAAAGATGGGAAGATGAGTTTTTCACAGATAAACAAAAATAAAACAGTTTGTCATCCATAGATTCCCCTATAACAAATACCATAATAAGAGAAATATCTTAGACTGAAGAAATACAAGATAGAAAGAAATCTGAAGAAAAAAATAAAATAAATGGCGATTATGTGATTGAGTATTATAGACTATTTTATTTTCTTATATTTAAAAAATTACTGTTGAAATTAAAAACAATTAATTTTAAAGTTTGTAACACATACAGAATAAAACGTCAAAAATAGCCCAAAGAAAATAAAGCCATAAACAGCAGTATTCTGTTATAAGGTGCTAAAAAATGAATGGAAAACTATGCAACATGAAAATCCTAACCATCACTGGAATATGAAGAAAAGATTGTTACCCATGATAAAGTGCATTACATTGATCAGTAGTATAATAAAATAACCAGTTCTTTATGTTTGCCATGATCTTCCTAAGTGTCTATAAAAGAAGTAAAAAATGAGAGGAGAAATTTATAAAGCCTTAAGTATAATTAGAAAGTTTTAATCATCTCCTTCAAAATTGATAAAGTAGAGCATTACAGGAAAGTGAATGCTATCACTAACCTGGACTTCATTAACTTTTCTAGAACATTACTGTAACAAATGCAGAGTCCACAGTTTTCAATGGCAAATAGATTGTTCTGTAAAACATGATAGGCTAAGACATAACAAGAGAATTAATTAATTTTTAAATAGTAAAACCCTAAAATGTTTTCACTTCACATGGAATTAAATTATAAATCAATAAAATTAAGACATAAATAAAATACCCACATTTTTAGAAACTGCATACATGTTTCAGAAGCAATCTATGACAAAAAGCAGAAACTCACAAGTATTTCAAATTCAGTCAAAGTGCAATTTGTCTGATGCAGTAAACACTATGCTTTGAGAAAAATTTCATTCAATGTTTTTTTTTATAGGAGTAGAGAAATTTAAAGTCAATAACCTAAGTTCTCAACTCAAAAAACTAGTAAGAGAAAATTTAACACAAAGAGAAGATAAAGGAAAAAACAAAAATCAATGAAATACAAAGAATTCCTTAGAGAAAATCAATGAAGCCCACAATTACTTCTTTGAGACAATAATAAAATTGATAAACTCCTTCCAAGTCAAGTGAAGACAAAAATAGAAGAAATTCAAGGCAGTGGCTCCAAAGAGGAAGTTGGTGCATCACTGTAGATTTATAGATGTTTAAAAGATAGTATAAGAGCTACTTTTAAGAGAAGGAAAGCTGTAAAGGTTTACTCCCACTCAGACAATAAGAAAACATAAGTAACCTAGAGACTAATAGTTTTTTAGCAACTGAAAAGGCAATCAGATAAACTCAATTTCAAAAAGGAGCTCTATCCAAACACAAACTGTTTCATCCTTGATAGAGTACAGAAGGAAGAGGTGGGCTTTGGCAAAGTAAGCAAGAAACTCATACAGAGCAAGTGTGGTTTAACCTATCATTTTTAAATCACTCCCCAAACACAAGGATGTTACCACACTGACCAGCTCATTTACGTAAGGACCTTAAAAAAGGTTAAGGACAAAGCAGAAGAGTAAAAGAGGTCCCCTTAGCATTTTAGTGAGGCTGGAAGTAATTTGCAACAACTGAGGAAGAGTTAGAAAGTCATGTCTGCTTCACCAAGCATTTTTTCCTTTCTGAGGAAGCAAGTTTCCTGCCTCCACAAAGGTCCATAGTTTGTTTACTATGATAAAGAAAAAGGTAACCCAAAATCCTCTATCACTGGGAAGGGAAATCTCTCAGTGTCAGGATTCTGTACCAATACCACAAAAATGTCTATTTCTGGAACAGAAGCAAGGAGACTGCCACCTCTGTCAAACCCAGAGCAATTTTAGATAAAAGACGTGGTTTATCTGCTGCGGGAAACAAAAGCAGGAACACTGAGAACAAGAACATTGGGCTGGCCTAAAGAAAATGAAAAGGACAACAGGGGACATCTCCAGTTCCTGCTACCGATTTAGCACTCAGAAAGCAAGCAATAGTGACATCTGGGAAGGAGGATAGCTTGGACAGGGACTCTTCCTGAGATGCAGGCATACAGGACAATCAAGAGTAGAGAAGTGAGCAAAGACAAGGAGGAACTTTCTGGTGCCCCAGATCTTACTATAAACATAATATTCAACTCAACATTTATCAGTGATTCCCTAAAGATGCAAATATCCATAATTAAACTGAAGCCAAACTCAACATCTGATCAGATTGATTAAATCACCTCCTAATCTTTATGCTATCATCATTATAAAAAAAAATCATGTACATTACTACATCATATAGATCATCTACACAACATATAGATCATTCAGTTAAAAATTATGGAGCATACAAATACAAAACATGAAAACTTGATCATAAAGAAATCCATTTGATCATAAAGAAATCCACAGAAAGAGACTCAGAAATAACACAGATGTCAGAGTGATCAAACAGGGATGTTAAAGTATAAATAATGTGGTAACAACATACTGAAAAGGTTGAGAATATGCCTAAATTGCTAGTAAATGCCACAGGAGAGACAGAACCATAAGAAGGAGTCAAACAGAAATGCTACAAAAACATAAATAGACTAAGTAATAGTAAAATTACATAAAAATTAACTTTTTCAGCTTGTTCAACAATAGAGAGGATAGAACCAAGGGAAAATTCAGTGAATATGTAGATAGGTCATCAAAAATTATCTTTTCCATTCTGGAAGACAAAAAAGAGAGAAGAGTAAAACAAACCCTCATTTTTAACTTAAGAAATAAGATAAACCTTAAGTTCATTAGCCTTAACATCAGTAATAATGAAGTAAATAAACCCATAGTGCACCATTTTTGTTATAGATATTGGTAAAACAATGATATTGTTAAAATGTTAAACAGTTGTGTTCTGGAAGTGAATTTTTCACTTCAGAGTCTATGAGATGAAAGGATAATGATTCTGATTTAAAATAAATAATTAATTGACTGCGATTCTAAGAAAAAGTTCTAAGTAAATATTTGAAGTTTGCAAATATCACAACTTTTAATAAATGCCTCATTTTTATTCACTATTTAACTTCCTAGGTTCATAGAAGTTCTACTTAGAAATGTTTATTTGCTAGGCTATAGAAAGAATTCTATAGAAATGATAACAAATTTATGAAACTTGCTTAAATTATTCAAGGTAAATTAATTGACCTTTAAAAATCACAGTAAGACTTGTCTGACTGATAAGCAGAATAATACATATGTGTGTTGAATTTTAGTTTTAGGAGAAGAAAGTTATTAATGTCTTACATTTTATTACTATATTAAGTAGCATTAAATAGTAATAATTTTAGGATCTTGAGAACAAGAGTTTTCCTTAAGCATTTCAAAGCTATTATGTTTTCATTTCCTTCAAGTATATTTCTTACTGATAGGTATCTGGCACATATATCTTCTGTTTATCTTTGTTTTGGAATTTATTTATGAAATGTACGAGTGATGACCATACTTGTATAAACCTCACCTTTGCACAGAAAATTCATCACTGCAGTGAACTTAATAGTAATAACAACAAACTAGCAAAATTCCTCATTGCTTACCAAGTTATTTTCTAAGAGTTTTGTGCAATACAAATTATTTAATCCTTAAAACAACCCAAAGAACAAGTTATTATTTTGCATTAGATGTTATATTTGTTAGGGTTCTCTAAAGGAGCAAAATCATAGAAACTATGTGTATAATTATGAAAGGAGATTTATTAGGTAGCTTAAAGGATCAGAGGGAGGAGACTCCAAAATATCTGTCTTCAGGTTGAAGAGACAATGGATCCAGTAGCTGTTTGGCCCCAAAAACCAGAAGCTGAAGAGCAAGAGGAATCACTCATCCAGCAACAGTTCAAAGTTGAAGACCTTCAAGCTCCCTGACTTTCACCAGTGTAAGTCTGAATTGGAAGGCTAAAGAAACTGGAGTCTGATGTCTGAAAGGAACAAAGAATGCATGTTTCCTGAAACCCATACCATGCTGGGACCTGGGGTTCTGGGAAACCAAGCAACCACTCCCCTCCCTGGTGAGCGGCTGTGAGTGTGGCAGGCTGCAGCGGCCCAGGGCAGGAGCCACCAGCATTTCCTGAGACCCACGCCATGCTGGGACCTGGGGAGCTGGGAAACCAAGCAACCACTCCCCTCCTGTTTTTTTTTAATTTCAGCATACATGAAAGTATGGACAGCTATTTTGAAGAGAACGAGAGACACTATGACAGCCATTAGTGACTTCCCGATTGTCTGGTTGTGAAGACCTAAAGCACCTTCCTCATTCTGTTTGGATCAGTTTTATACTATGTATTTTTGTATGAATTCTCTGTATGTGAAGATATGGACAACTATTTGGAAGAAAACAAGAGCCAATATGGTACATAGTGAAGATCTCTGGTTGTCTAGCTTTGAAATTTATATCTCTTACTTTGATTTATTATTTCCTATTTTGTTCTGTTTTGTTGTGTTTAATTTTATCCCCTTTAAAATAAAAAAATAAAAATTATTTTTTTTTAAAAAAAAGGAACAAAGGATGCACCCAAACAAGCAGAATGGAGCTTCCAAAAAGCATGCACCAACTTGTTTCTTTGAAAGACTAATAAAATAGATAACTCCTTAGCCAATCTTACTAAAACAAGGAAATAAAGGATACAAATTCATGTAATTAGAAATGAAAAGTGTGGACCCAGGACCTGCAGCATGGAGGGAAGACCACTTCCACACCACCATCCTGCCAGGCTCAGACCCTGGACCTCCATCACATAGGGAAGGCTCCTTCTGTACCTGCTGTCCCTCCTCCCTTGGGAACCCTCCCCACCTCCTGGAACTAATATTGCTGTTGATCTTTGCCTCACACTCCTCCTCCCAGAACCTTGGACTGCATTGAATTAACCTTGCTGAGTTGATGGGACACTCAGTAACCCCTCAAACAAACAGAAGGCCTCAGCAGCCATCCGTCAGGGTGGCAAGTTTGCCCCTAAAATAGAGGTCTTCAGTGGGTAAACAGGAGTAGTAGGAAAGCTTCCTCCAGCTGTAGGACCTTGGAAAGCTTGGTAAGAGTGTGGGTGAGTCCATCCTCTCTACAGAGAATATCAGGTAGTTGAGGATAATGCAGGTGGTTGTGCCAATAAGGCTTCCCCCAATGTGGAGAAAATTAAAAGGGCTTATGAAACAACCAGTGACATAGTAGGCACCCAGATGAGACAAAAACTATAGACAAAGAGATCTGGTGACCTGGAACAACATGAAGACATAGTAACAGCAGGAACTAAGGTTGACTTACATCAATACTCCTAGGCTAGTCAGCCTGTGAAGAATATAAGACTCACCCAACAGGCCCTGCAGGAGGAGTTCAGGTGACTGGCCTTCCTCTTCATTGTGGTACCCAGCAATTGGACAAACATCAAACACACAATAGGACCCTAAGATTCACACTACTAACAGTTGAGTCTAGTGGGATTGAAAGACCAATTATTAGCCTGAAAGATGAAAATGATAAAACAAAAAAGCAAAATGCAATCTCAGGCATCTAGTCCATCAGGAACAAGTACAGGAGACAAAGAAATACAAGGTTTTAAAAGTCATGCACCAGAAATCTCTCAAAATATAGCAAATGAAATAAACAAATCCACAAGGCTATAGAGGAAATCAAACTAGAAATAGTCTCTCAAGTAAGACAGAAATAACAACCTTAGTAAAGGAGTTGCTCAGCGCAGCTAAAAAAAAATATATTAAAAAGTACAGGAGCATGGGAAACTGATTGAAACCTTGAATGAACAATATAAAAAACAAGCAGAATCCATGAAACAAATTCAAAGAGATATCTAAGAAACAAAAAATTCTACTGAAAGCTGACGAAACCATTTAAATGAGGCTGAGGATAGAATTTTGGACCTTGAGGACAGGATCACAGTTAGTGATCATGAAAGGAATAGAACTTCTAAAAATAACAAAAAAGCATGAAATGACAATATAGTAGCTTCAAGATGACAGCAAGAGTAACAATATAAGATTAAAAGGCATCAATGAAGATGTAGGAGTCAATGTGAATGACTTCAGTAAAGTATTCACAGAAGTAATAGCAGAAAATTTCCCCAAAATGGAGAAAAAGCCTAATATACAGAGAAGTGAGGCATATAGCATGCCAAACAGTCATAACCAGCATAAATCTACACACAGACATATAATAATTAGGATACCAGACAGACAGCAAAAAAACAGAATACTAAAAGCTGTTAGAGAAAAGACAAAACTCACCTATCAAGGAAAGCCCATTGGAATCACAGCAGACATTTCAGCACAAATACTCAAGCTTTTAAGACAGGCATGGAGTGAAGTATTTCAAGCCCTTAATGAAAACAACTTTCAACTCATACTGATGTACCCAGCAATACTTTCTTTCAAATTTAATGGAAAACAAGATATTTTCATGACAAAAACAACTGAAGAAATTCATGTCTACCAAACCAACCCTAGAAAGACATACTAGATAGAGATAAAAATGACCACAATTTCCAGAACAACAGCAAAAAGAAACCAATAAGCAGGGCAAGTAATTAAACAATGGGGAAAAACAAGAAAACCAACAACAGGAACATAACATGGTAAAGTTGAGACAGTACATATCAGTCATATATATATATATATATATATATATATATATATATATATATCAATGTAAATTGCCTCAATTAACCTATTAAGAGAAGTAGATTGACAGAATGGATCAAGAAACAGGATCCCACAATATCTTGTATATTGCTGTATACAAGAAACACATCTGACGCAAAAGGAAACTCATAGATTAAAAGTCAAAGGATGGAAAACAGTATTTCATTCAACAAGAAACCAGAAAAAAGCAGAGGTAGCTATCCTGTTTGCAGACAATGTGAGCTTCAAACCTAAAATGATTAAAAGAGATAAAGAAGGTCACTACATAGATGTTAATGAAAAAATTCAAAAGGAAGAACTACAATTATAAATATATATGCACCAAATATAAGAGCACCCACCTATATAAGATAAATACTAATAGACATCAAAAATCAAATACACAAGAACACAATAGTAATAGGAGACCTTAATATCACACTGTCACAAAGAGATAGATCAACTTGACAAAAAGTCAGCAAAGAAATAATAGAACTGAATTGTACCTGTGAGCAAGTGGACTTAGTAGATGTTTATAGAATACACATCAGAATACACATTATTCTCAGCTGTTCATGGCACATTCTCAAAATAGACTAAATATTAACCCATAAAACTTTCTTAAGTAAATGTAAAGGGATTGAAATTATCCCATGCATAATATCTGATCATAGTGCACTGAAACTGGAAATTAATGGAAAAGAAATTACAAAACCTGCATAAATACATGGAAATTAAATAACCTGTTGAACAACCAGTGGGCTACTTGTGAAATTAAAGAAAAAATAAAACAATACCTACAAATCAATGAAAATGTGGATACAGCATAACGTAACCTGTGGGAAACAATGAAAGTGGTCCTAAGAGGGAAATATATAGCAATAAATTGTCATATCAAGAAGATAAAATGATCACAAATAAACAACCTAAGCTTCTAGAAAAGGATGAGCAAGTCAAACCTAAAGCTCATAGAAGAGAGGCAATTGTAAAGATCAGAGCAGAAATTAATACAATTAAATAAAAAATACATTTTTAAATGAATTTATGAATCAAAGAGCTGGTTTTTGGAGAGAATAAACAAAATTGATAAAACTCTAGCCAACCTTATCAAGAGAAAGAAAGAAAAAACTCAAATTCATGCTACAAGGACTGAAAAGAGTGAAATCACTATATAACCCATGGAAATTCAAAAGATCATGATTATCTACTTTGAAAATCTCTACTCATATAGGGTGGAAAACACAGAGAAAATGGACAGATTTCTAGAAACATATGAACTACCAAAGCCCAATCAGGAATATATAACAATTTTGAATAACCCAATATTAGCTACTAAAGTTGAAAACATGATTAAAAACTTACAAACAAATAAAAGCCCAGGACCTGATGGATTCAAGGCTGAATTCTACAAGATATTTAGAGAAGATTGATGCCAATACTCCTTAAATTCTTCAATAAAATCAAAAGAGAAGCAATCCTCCCTTACTCATTCCTGGAAGTAAGTATGACTCTGATACCAAAACCAGAGAAAGACCCAACCAAAAAGGAGAACTATAGGCCAATCTCACTAATGAACACTGATGCAAAGATTCTCAATAAAATATTGGCAAATAGAATGCAGCAAATCATCAAGAAAATTATACACCATCACCAAGTAGGATTCATCCCAGGAATAAATGTATGATTCAATATATGCAAATCAATAAATATAATACATCATTTCAACAGAGCCAAAAACAAAAATCACATGATCATCTCAATGGATGCAGAAAAGGCTTTTGATAAAGTCCAACACTAGTTCATAATAAAAAGCCTACAGAAACTTGGAATAGATGGTATCTACCTCAATCTCATAAAGGCTGTCTATGACAAACCAATATCCAACATTATACTAAATGGACAAAATCTGAAAGCCTTCACTCTAAAATCAGGAACAAGATAAGGATGTGCACTATCAACCTTCCTATTCAGTATAGTTCTGGAAATATTAGCCAAAGCAATCAGAGAAGAGAGAAATAAAAGGAATAAAGATAGGAAAGGAAGAAGTTAAATTATCATTATTGCAGATGACATGATACTTTATATCGAAGACCCAGAAACTCCACTAAAAGACTACTAGAGATAATAAACAAATTCAGAAATGTAGCTAGATACAAAGTCAACAGTCAAAAATCAATAGCATTCCTGTACACAATCAAAAAACTCACTGAGAGAGAAATTATGGAAATATTACCCTTTACAATAACATCTAAAATAGTGAAATACCTAGGAATCAACAAAATCAAGAATGTAAAAGACCTATATGCTGAAAATTATACTACTCTACAAAAGGAGATTGAAGAGGATATTAGAAAATGGAAGGATATTCTTTGCTCTTGGCGAGGAAGAACCAACATTGTGAAAATGACCATACTCCCACAACTGTTATACAGATTTAATGCATTCCCAGTCAAAACACCATTAACATGCCTTACAGATCTAGAGAAAACACTCCTAAAATTCATTTGGAAACAAAAGAAATCTAGAATAGCAAAGGCAATCCTGAGCAACAAAGGCAAGACAGGAGGCATCTCAATTCCTGACTTGAAATATACTGCAAAGCTACAGTGACAAATTCAGCATTGTACTGGCAAAGAAATAGACCTGAGGATCAATGGAACAGATTAGAAGATGCAAACACAACTACAAAAACACTCAGCTACCTTGTATTTGATAAAGGGGCTAAACATGTTCCCTGGAAGTATAGCCTCTTTAATAAATGGTGTTGGAAAAATTGGCTTTCCATATGCTGAAGACTGAAACTTGACCCATGTCAATCACCATGCATTAAACTAAAGTCAAAATGGATCAAAGATCTAAATATTAAAACAGAAACAATCTATGGAAGACAAGATAGGTACAAATCCTGGAGATATAGGGGTAGGCAGAGAATTTATGAACAAAATGCAAACTGCACGGGAAATACTTCAAAGAACCAACAACTGGGATCTTATCTGATTGAAAAGTTTTTGCACTTCAAAAGAAATCACCAACAAAGTGAATAGAAAACCTACAGAATGGGAAAGAATTTTAGCCAGCAACCCCTCAGACCAAGGACTTATATCCAGAACATACAAAGAATTGAAAAACATCAAGCTCCCCAAAATCAAAGACCCTCTCGAAAAATGGGCATTGGAGATGAACACACATTTCTCAGATGAAGATATACAAGTGGCAAATAAATACCTGAAGAAAATTTTACCATCACTGGTCATCTGAGAAATGCGAATTAAAACAGAATTGAGATTTCATTTCAAAAAGAATGGTTGCCATCAAGAAATCAACTGATAACAAATGTTAGCAAGGCTGTGGGGAAAAAGGAACATTTCTCCATTGTTGGTATGATTGTAGACTGGTGCAGCCACTATGGAAATGAATATGGAGATTCCTCAAAAAAACGAGGATTGGCCAGCTATTCCTCTCCTGGGTATTTTCCCAGAAAAATTGAAAAGTCATGTCACAGCAACATGTGTGCACTGATGTTTATAGCAATGCAATTTGCAATAGCTAAATCTTGAAAACAACCAAAATGCCCATTAATTGCAGAGTGGATGAAAAAGATGTGGCATTTTTACACAATGGAATGCTACTCAGGTATAAAAAAAGATCATCTCGAGGCTTTTATAGGCAAATGGAGGCAACTTGAGACTATCCTCATAAATGAAATAAATCAGACTCATATCAATCAGACAAGTACTGTATGGTTTCTCTAGTGTAAAAAATAACAAAAACTGAAGGAATAATAAGATACAAAATGTGTAATAGATATTGTAGCAATCAAAGGGAGGGAATTGCTCTAATGGATATAACTGTATGTATGTTTAAGTGTGTAAGATAGATAACCATACTGCTAAGGTTGTGTTGGATTATCAAACAGAATAGCTTGCACTGTCATTTTTAATTATCAGTCCATTTTTTATGCTTGCTTTTGTGACTTGAACAACTAATCCTAAGATGACAATATGTAATTTATCAACTAGTGATTTTTTAGTTTTTACTTTTTTGAAATTCTGTATTATTTCTACCCTTTTTTCTATTTTGCTTTTTTTTCTAAATTAAAAAAAAAAAAGAAATGAAAAGGGTGAAATTACAGTGGATTCTGCAGAAACCCAGAAGATCATCAGGAACTATTTTGAAACTTGTACTCTAATAAAATGAAAAATTCAGAACAAATTAATAGACTCCTAGGTACATATGAATTACCAAAGCTGAATCAGGAAGATATAAAAATCCTGAATAGTCCAATATCAGTTAATGAAACTGAAGAGGTAATAAAAAGAGAAACTAACAACTAAGAAAAGCCCAGATCTCAACAGATTCATTGTTGAACTCTACAAGGACTTTTGAGAAGAATTAATGTCAATCCTTCTGAAACTTTTTAATGGAATAGAAAGGAAGCAGTACTTCCATTCCTGGAAGCAAGCATTATCCTAATACCAAAACCAGAAAAGAACCCACCCAAAATAGACAGCAACAGGCAAATCTCTTTAACGAGCATTAGACTTAAAAATTCTCAGCAAGATATTGGCAAACAGTAGGAAGAAAATCATCAAAAATATTACCACATCCAAATATGATTCATTCCAAGGATGCAGAGATGTTTCATCATATAGAAATCAATGAAATTAATGTACCATATTAACAGAAACAGGGAAAAAGTCCTTCTGCTTCTTTTATTCTTTCTAGGCTACAAGTCTGGTGAGTTTTGACATACAAAAGCAGAGTGGGCTTGTCTCTGTCATTTTACTATCCTTCGTGCCAGTCACCTCTGGACACCTTCCATAGGCACAATCAGAAGTCCATTCAAGTTGACATGTCCCAATTAAAGGTGACAGTAGAAGAACTAGGTTCTGGTAATAAACTGTATTAAGAAGTAACATATTTATATGAGGCAGTTCTGGTATTGGGTTACTGTTCTGGAAATCCATTCTGTTTCCTAGGCTTACTTTAACTCTTCTGTCTTTAACAAATTCCTGTAAGAATTCCTGGCTTCTAGATAAATTAGCAGCAAGACCACTGATGAGAAGTCTAGAGGCTTTGATTTGTAAATTGGAACACAGTGCTTTTCCTCAATCATTCCTGTTGTGTGAGCCAGTCCTCAGGTTCCTGCCCATAGTTAACTACAAGGGAAGCTGGCAAAGCAAATCACATTTCAGTGAACCCGTATAGTCCAAACAATAAAATTTATGTAACTCCTCTCTGCTTTGTGCACAAACTACTGAGACTTTTACTTTATTTTAACGTGATGTCATAATATTGCTTCTTCATCATTTTTGTATTATACAATAGAAAAATATAGTTGTTATTCCCAGTTTATGTTATCCATCCTTTAACTGTGGTTATTGAAGCTTTTACAAGTTTCTTAGTGATATCTTTACTTACATGCCTAGACCAGTGATTGCAAGCCTATGGCAAGTGTGTTATTGTGTTTTTCTATTAAGACAAAGGATATTAATGGATCAGTTGTTTTCTCTAAACTAAAACTTCAGTATTCAGGTTTAATTGCAGCGTTGGCACTTTGTGATAAGTAACCGGATTTGTGTTGCAGTTTGGGCATTTGGTCTCTAAAAGTTTGTCCTTATTGGTCTGATGATATGACATGGACCCCAATTCTTTTATTAATCTAATTCCTTTTTAAAATGTCAACATATTTTTGCCTTAGAAAACAGAGGGTCATCTAGGTCTTCCCATAGGAAATATCATAACTGGTAGTTGATTTGTATCTACTCCAATTTCTAGTTCTCTGAGTCTTCTGCCCACCATGTTTATCATCTACCAAACACTGTGACAGTTCTTCTTTATCTAAAGTAGTTCTTTGCAATTTGGGGGCTTCTAAGAGAGGTTGTAACATATTGCTTACAGGATCTCCCAAATTTCTGGCCAAGAGGTTAAATTTTTTTTTTACAAAATAAGTGAAATTTGATAGAGAAACACTCTATTCTCCATGTTTATGTTCCACTGTCCTTATGCAGAAACTTTGGTACTCTCGTCCGCTTTTAATGCATATTGTCAGTGGTTTCTGCAGCATTCTCAGCATGTGTTCTTTTTCCTCATTTAGCAACCCAAATGTTTTCCCATGGGCATTACTCTATGTTCATTCTTCTTATTTGAAAGGTGGGCAGGAAGTGGGTAAAAGCAGATTTGTAGCAGAGGTTCATTTTGCACTGCAAGACAGAGGTTCAGCATCATTACAATGGAAAGGGGAAACTAATGTTCATGAAGTAGTAGTAAATTAGTTGTGCAAGACTCCCACTAAGACAATGTATTCAGGTTTACTGGCATCTCAGTCTGAGTTTTACAGCATCATTCTTTCCAAGTCGGAGAAATAACCTTGCCAGGTTGCAGCGTTCAGACATATTGCCAGCTACATCAGCTGCTACCACCTTGATAGAATAGCTGAGAAAATCAATCCATAAGGAGAATAGTCCTTTCTTTTCCAAAGTTTTAGAGGTTTCAATCCATGATCACTTTGTCTTGTTGCCTTTGAACTTCTAGTAAGGCAGTAAATCATGGCAGGAAGGCAGGGCAGAGGAGTTTACTCACTTTTGGTGACAGGAAAGCAAAGAGAAAGAAAGAGAAAAAGAGAGAGAGAGAGAGAGAGAGAGAGAGAGAGAGAGAGAGAGAGAGAGAACCAAAATCTTGTTCAAGGACATATCTTTGTATCAGCTAACTTTTTTTCCTAAGCCTCTAAGAATTATACCATCTTCCAGTAACACCATGGATTAGGCACCAAGACTTAAACACATAGTTTGGGGGAAACATTTACCATCCAAAATATAACATTTCATCCATTCCCCCCAACTTCATATGTATTTTACAACACAAAATTGATTCAAAGCATCACCAAGCATTCTCATTATTTTGAAATTTCCAGAATTGCCCAAAAGTTCAAAAGCCAAAGTCTCCTCTGACATACAAAGAAAGACAATGCAAACTCTTTATTGTGAGGTTCTGGGGAAAAAAGTTGTTTGCTTCCAAGATGGAATAGCATAGACTTAATATTCTCATTCTCAAAGAGAGGAATTAAAAAATAATGAGAAATTGAACCAAAGAAAGGCCAAAACCAGGAGGGGCAAACATTAAATCGTAAAGCTCTTTGTCTGGCATAGAGGATGAAGGTAGATAAAATAACACTCAAGGGATACAGGTGATAAATTAACACTCAAGGGTTTGGCAAACTGCATTCCTATGGCTCTGCTGAGTGCAAACTACATGGCCACTCTCTTGGGCTGGCTCTGCTTGTTGCCTGCAGCTTACCTAGATAGATGTTCTATGTTCTCAGCATCTTTAATTTACTGGAGTCTCCAATGCAGCTTCAGCTTCTTTCTAACTGCTTCATGCATCACTCTCTCAAGGTTGCTTGCAGGAACTCTAACCCTGTAATACATTGCCAACATCTTCCTTTGAAATATGAATGGAAGTTCACATGATCCCATAACTCCCACATTCTGCATTCCTTTAAAACTTGCATTCTGAAGTTGACACCAAAATCTGCAACTTGCACAAAGTATAACTTGGCTCACATGAACCATAACTGCAGTGGCCACTGACTGTGAATATGGGGACCAAATCTATGGGAAACAATTGTTTTTCTTTAATTTTATTTTAGCTTATGAGTACAAGTGTGTAGCACATAATATTTTTATTCCTTATGGAAAGTTGGTATATGCACATAACACAATTTAATTCTTTTTTTAATGCCCTTTTGCTTCCCTCTCTTTCCACTCTACCTATCTCTTGATCTCCTTCCTTTTTGGTACATGTTTGCAGTATATAATGCTTGGAATTGCTATATGTACATTATTTAGGTGATCTTGTGCAAACAGGATGTCCACTTCTCTCAATCAAAAGGAAAGTCTTTAAAATAAGTTTTCATTTTTATTTCCCTAAGCCTGCAATTTTGGGAATGTTGATTTCTGAAGTGTTTCAGTTCAAAGTACTTGGTTTCTTTTAAGTGGCACAAATCTCTAACAAGTGCATCATCCTTGACCACAACCTTAAACATGCTCTTTTATTTGACAAAGTTTTTCATCTCTGCTTTTTCTTCTGATTCTTACTAGATCTTGCTAAAAAAAAAAAAAACAGCTACCTGAACATGTCACTGCATAATTGCCATGCTGTCTTGACATTAGCTCTGCCAGATTAATTAGTCACCTTTAAACTCAGCTTCACATGAAGTTATAGGACATGGAGAAAATTTAGACAAATTCTTTGCCAGAATGTAACACAGATGAACTCTGGTCCACTTCTCAACAGCATTCCAATTTCCCTGAGAGTCCCATTACTGTAGTCTCTGCTTTCTGTATTTCTATCAACATTCTGGTCTTCTGAGACCTCACCATCATTACCCATTAAGCTCTTTGCACACAGTTCCAATCTTTCCTGAGCCTGCTTCTCCAAGATTTTCCAAATTTTTCATGTAAGCTAATTTTTGAATGCTTCTGATCCATATTTTGAGATATGGTCACTGTAAAACCCCATCCTTTTTGTCAGTTTTTGTGTTAGGTTTCTGTCACTGTGACAAAATACTTTAGATGGAGAAAAGATTTATTTGATTGAGTTTCAGAAGTTCATCTGTGGTCCTTTGATCCTGTTGTCATCAGGTCTATGGTGAGATAATACATGATTATGAGTAGCGTATGGCAGAGGAAACTGCTGGCCTGATGGTAACCAGGAAGAAAAAGAGGAGAGAGAGATGGGCTACGATCTCAAAATTTTCTTAAAGGACACACATTTAATAACCTAAAAGGTCTCATCTTTTAAAGGTTTCACTATCTCTCAGTAACATCACAGTATGCTGACCAAACTCTCATCACATTGCCTTTGGGAGATGTTTAAGACACAAAGCATAAAACTGCGTCCAATACTTTATAATTAAGAACAATATCTGCCCTTCCATTTTGCTGTCCTTATATCCATAAGGAAAGTTTTTTAAATGCTTCCTTGGGATCCCTTTGACTTCTACTTTATCTTGAATTGATGATTAATAACCCTCAACATTTCCTAGCCATTCTCTAGTATATCAATAGCTTTCAGTAAGAGATAATCTATTTCCAAAAGCTGTTTTTTTTCCCATTTATTTAAAACAAATCTAATCCCTTGGGTTATTCTTTTGTCACTGTTTTATCACAGTTGCTAGCCTGTGAAATTCTAACATTCCTGCCCTGCTACCTTACCAACACTATTCATTGTTACCTGGTTGTCAGGTGATCCAGCTCCCAAATCCTTCCCTACAGGCTACTTCACAGGACCACTTTCTCCAGCCACTATCTTTCCTGTTACTCTCTAGAAAGCAAATTCTGCCTCAGATAAAAGTGTCTAGAAAGAACCAGGGATTTAGCTCACACACTTAAGATAGCTAAAATGATTGTGTTACTAATTCTATTAGATCTTGGAACAAAATAGCTAACATTCATAGGATTAGATCATTTTTTCATGCTTATATCTGGTAATCTGAGTAACACTTTTGAAGATAACAATGCAAAATTACAACTTTAGTTATGTTCTTACCACCTTGTTTTGGAAGCCTATATTGTCATTGTTTTGGGTTGTTACTGTTACTTGTCTCTTTTGTTTCTTGTTTTTCTCATAATTGTTTTGTTTTGTTTTTCCCTCTACAATAGAAAGGACAGATGTACATGTATAGGCTTATACATGCCTAGAACTTCTCCTAAAGAGTTTACAAGAATTGATTTAATTATGTGTCACGGTATGAACAGCTACTTTTAAATTTTACTTTATTTTATTTAAAAAAGAAAAGAAAATTTAAAAAAAAACAAAATAGAAAAAAAATGAGAAAAAAGTAGACTATAGAATTCAAAAAAATTAACATCATAAAATTGTTAGTTGATACATTGCATATTGTCATCTTAACAATAGTTGTTAAAGTTACAAAATCAAAGCATAAAAAGTGGAGAGACACTCAAACATTGACAGTGCAAGCCCTTCTGTTCAATGATTAAACAGAAATTTAGTAATATGGTCATTGATCTTACACACTATACATACCATTATATCCTTTAGAGCACTTTTCTTCACTTTCACTTTTACAATATACATTATGTCTATTATACTTTTATATCTATTATGCTTTTTTGGATACCATTGTTCTGTCAGTTCTTATTATTTTTTACACTAGAGAGACAATCTGATATTTACTAATGTGAGTCTTGTTTATTTCACTAATGAGGATATTCTCAAGTTGCCTTCATTTACCTATAAAGGCCTAAAGATCATCCTTTTTATAGCTGAATAGTATTCCATTGTATAAAAATACCACAGTTTTTTTAATCTACTCTGCAGTTGATGGGCATTTTGGTTGTTTCCAAGATTTAGCTATCACAAATTGTGCTGGTACAAACATGGGTGCACATATATCACTGTGACATGATTTTTTCAATTTTTCTGGGAAAATATCCAAGAGGGGAATAGCTGGATTGAATGGAACTTCCAATCCTAGTTTTTGAGGAATCTCCATACTGATTTCAATAGTGGTTGCACCATTCTGCACTTCCACCAACAGTGGGGAAGTTGAATAGCTACTTTGAAGAAAACAAAATGTTATGGTAGCCATTTCTGATTTCTTGTGTTAAGTCCAGTAATGCTTTTATTCTTTGTTTAGATTGGTTTTAATATGTTTTGTATTATTTAATTTCAACATGTGTGAAGGTATGGGCAGTTATTTTTAAGAGAACAAGAGACATTGTGGTAGCCATTGTTGATTTTCCTGTTGTCTGGTTTTGAAAGCCAATAATGCTTTCATTCTTTTGTTTTGATTGGTTTTATACTATTTTTGTCTTTTTTTAATTCATTGTATGTGACAATATGGACAACTATTTTGAAGAAAACAAGAGGCATTATGATAACCACTGTTGATTTCCCATTGTCTTGTTTTAAAATCCTGTTGTTTACATTGTTTTGTTCTGATCTGCTTTTTTCTGTTTTGTTTTATTTTGTTCTCTTTAAAATAAAAAAAAATTCTAAAAATGTGTCTGGAAAAACTGATCATAAAACTTACCATGCAATTTGTGTTAGCATCAGGGTGTATTAACTATGTCCACAAATAAGTGTAGCAATATGTATATGCATAAAAATTCAATTGTCAAATGAAAGTGTGCTCAATATATTCAAATGCATACAATATCAAGAAATCAATCTCAGAGATTCTGGGAATATGGTGGAACAGTAAGAAGCAAAGTAAAAAGCCTCTCTGAAACAGCCCAGATGCTGGAATATAGCATTCTGGAGAGAACTAGAAAGAAAGAAATGGATCCCCTTGACTCAGAAAGAAACTAAAGTGAGATTCAAAGCCCACAGAGAGAATGAAAGAAAGAAAGAAAGAAAGAAAGAAAAGAAAAGAAAAGAAAAGAAAAGAAAAGAAAAAGTTAAACAGAAGGTGATAGCCAGATACACTTTCACCAGAGCAGGTCTCACTGTGCAAAAAGTGTCATTGAAATCTGGAGACATATGGTCATAGTGAAGTTGAGGGTTGGTGGGAAGATGTGGTGGCAGAGGGAAGCAGTGGACCAGAGAACTGCACTGGCTGGTGGTGAGTATGGGAGACTCAGTCCTCCCATGGAAGTGGGAGATTGGCCAGGTGCCATTTTGGAGTTGGCTGGATAAACTCAGAACCAGAACTGCAGCCAGCTTCATTCAGCCACTCCTAGCACAGAGCAGATTGGTGAAAATTACTTGGACTGAGTCCTGCCTCTGTGCATGATCCAATAGCCAAAGCCAAGGTTCCCCTAAAGCTATCCCTAAGCAACCCCACCCACACAGCATACACTAATGTGGTGAAGACTCCCAGTAGTTAACCAGCTCAGAAGGGAGGGGCCAGCCTGCCCTGCCCCTGTTTATATTCCTGTAGTCACCAGCAGATTGGGGAAAGGAGCAATCCCTAGCCTGCACACTTCAGAGTAGTTATAACCAATACAGGAAGTGCTGGGGACCCAACTACTTACTTGCTTGGAAGAAAACAGAAACATGACAAGAGGAAAAAACAAAAGGCTGTCTCTGGCCTCCAATCCAAGCAGTACTGGCCTGGAGAGGTAAACACAGAAGAGATTGGGAGTTGCACACCTGCAGTTTCTGAAGCAACAGCATCTGACATAAAGAAACAACTTCATGAAACCATAAAAGAACTTAAAACAGAAATACTAATACAAGTAAAGTAAGACATAAGAAAAATAATAAAATAAATGCTAAGTATCTCTCAAGAGCACACAGGTGGAATAGAGGAGGATAGAAAAAGGAGGGAAACCTTCAATGAAGAATATAAAAAATATTTAGAATACATGAGACAGATTCAAAGAGATTACCAGGAAATTAAAAACTCCATTGAAAGCTGGCAAAACTGCTTGAAAGAAACTAAAGATAGTCTATCAAACCTTGAGGACAGGTTTGCAACTTGTGATTGTGAAAGGAAATATCTCTTAAAAATAACAAGGAAACAGGAAGTAACAATACAAAGGCTAGAAAATGACAAGAAGATTTACAACTTAAGAATAAAAAATGTGAGTGAAGAAGCAGGGGTAAACACAAATAAAATACTAAAGCTATTTATAGAAATAATTAAAGAAAACTTCCCAAGCATAGAAAAAGGAAATGATACTCAGATATATGAGGCATACAGAGCTCCAGCCAGCTATAACCAAAATAGATAATACCCAGACATATAATAATCAAGATCCCAGAAATTCAGCACAAGATCATAATATTAAAGCTGTCAGAGAAAAGAAACAGATCACCTATAAAGGAAAATTTATCAGAATCATGACAGACTTCTCAACACAAACCATCAAATCAAGAAGAACTTGGAGTGAAGTATTCCAAGCCCTGAAAGAAAATAACCTCCAACCCAGATTGATGTACCCTGAAAAACTCTCTCTCAAAATTAATGGAAAAACAAGATGCTTCTATGACAAAGAGGAACTGGGAGAGTTCCTGACCACCAATCCAACCCTACAAAAAGTACTGAAGGACATTCTAGAGAGAGAGAAAAAAGACCATGGTTTCAGGAACAGAGGCAGAGGAGCTCACTGAATGAACCAATGGCAGAGAACCAATGGCAGAAAAATAGCATGTCTGAGATGAGGCAGAGAAGGTTGGCCATAATCATTAATATAGATGGTCTTGATACACTAATAAAAAGGAACACAGGCAGAGTGGATCAGAAGATAGGGTCCAGCAAGATGCTCTATATAAAAAATATAATTAACCTGAAAGAGAGTTTATAGACTCAAAGTCAAAGATGAGAAAATAATGCTCTATGTAACAGGGAACCAGAAGAAAGTGGGAGTAGCTTGCCCATCATCTGCAGATTGGTTAGAAAGACATAACACTTTTCTGCAATGGAGAACTACTCAGCTATAAGGAAGGAAAATCTTGAGGCTCTTGCAGGTAAATGGATACAATTTGAGATCATGCTCAGGGGTAAAAAGGTTCAGAATAATTTAGGTAAATAGCAGGTTGCCTCCCTAATCTAAAAACTAAAGGAGTTAGTGGGATACAAAGTATACAATGCACTCTGTGAAAGTGAAAGGGGAAGAGTCGTCTAAAAAGGGAAGGCAGTGAACACTGTTAATCTTGTATCATGATTTGAAACCCATATTGTTTTCATTGCTCTGTTTAGTTTGGTTATATTCTGTTCCAGTTTGTCTATTTGTACTAGATTTGATGGTATGGGCAGCTATTCCAAAGATAACAGGATATACTATGGTAACTATTTTTGATTTCCTATTAACTTAATTTGAAGCCTTGTATTGCTTTTTATTGCTTTCACTATCTTGTTTTGACTGATTTTATTCAAATCTGTTTTGTTTGATAGTATCAAGTCTGAGGGTATAGGCCACTACTCTGAAGACAATAAGATTCACTATGATACCCATTCTGATTTGACTATTATCTTCCTTTGAAGTCCTATAATGTCTCCAATGTTTTGCTTTTATTGATTTTGTTCTGCACTGTTATGTTGAATTTTATTATGACTGATGATATGGGCAATTCTACTGAAGATAACAAGAGACATTATGGTAACCATTGTAGATCACCTTGTATTTTGGATTTAAGTCGTGTACTATGTCCATCATTTTGTTTTGAGTGGCCCCATTTTGTTTTTTCTCATTTGGTTTTATTCTCTTCAAAAATAAAAAAAAAGAAATCTGTCTCAAGTGCATTTTAACAGGTTAGGAAATAATTAATTGATTAAATGAATTTATAAAATATTCCCTGAGTCATAAATTCATATTTGACTCTTACATGGGGTGTTTTTCCCAGTATGAATATTATTGGCCCTATTATAGGCCTGAGAGAACCTCATTATTTTTTATATTTTCAAATACTTCACTTTTATAAATTTGATGCAATCTCAAGAATTCATATTTCTTTTGTCTACATATTCTCATTTAATCTTAAATGTGTAATTATGTACATATTTAAGAAAAGAATGTATCTTAGGTTGACATCTTTCAACATATATTGGTTTTGATCTAAGAATAAGCAACTTAAACTGTATTTCATAAAATTATTCTTTTAAAAGATTTATAATAATAGTATAGTAATAATTTATGACAGCCTATGATTATTACTAGTTATAAAAAGCATATAGGCCAATTTTCAGGTGCTCTAGACCGATAGTCCCAAACCTGTGGCATGAGTGTTGTTTTTCTTTTAGGACAAAAGATGTTAATGGCTGAGTTGTTTTTTCTAAAATAAAATCTTAGTATTCAGGTTTAATTGCAGTGTTGGCATTTTGCGATAGGTAGTGGTTTTGAGTTGCAGCTTGGGCACTCATCCTTAAAGGTTCACCATCACTGTTGTAGACACACTGATATTTCTAGTAGCAAAAGATATAATTTTAAAAGGTAATTGTAGATTTAGTCATGGTATTAACTTGGTTATGTAATTTCTAAGGCAGTTTTCTTATAAATATTCCACCACACATATTATTTCTGCCTTATGCATCTATACTCTATTCTAATTAATATTTAATTGGCTTTTGTTGTTTTCAATTCAGTTATAAATTGCCATATTATTTTTCCTCTCTCTTACTTCTTAGGCAAAACTTTTTTTCTCATTTGTCAAAAGGGAAAGAACTCCTTTGTTTTTTTCTTCTCCTCTGGGCAGAGGAAAGAGGAGAAGAAGAAGGAAAAGAAAACCAGACCTAAACTATATTACAAAACATAACAAAATAATTTAAAAGATGATTGTTATTAATATTATTCTCTGAAGTGATGTTCCATTCCAAATCTATTGCTTAGTTAGGTATTGAATTCTAAATAAATACTTAGTTGTTTTGGACATAATTTTGGTTGCAGCATTTAGTTTTTGTCACTCAAACTGTTTTCCTTTTTCCTTAATTCACATAGTTGCATTTTTATTGCCATGATCAATCTGGTCAAGGACATTAAAAATTATTGTTTCTCGTTATTAAATATTTACATAATTTGATATAACAGGTTTAAAATACTATTATAAAATAGACATTGCTAAAATTCCTTATGAGTAGCAGAAGGTATTAATTTGTTGCAGCAAAAATCGACTTTTAGACCAAACTTTGACTAAATTAAGGTAGTCAAAGTTACTTTAACTAATTCTGTTTCTCTTGTCATTTTTATTGTAAGCCTTTGATACAAAGTGTCATATAAGGTATCATAATTTTTAAGCCAGTAAAAATAGGCTTGGGTATTTTTGTGAAACTGTTTTTATTATTGACCCTAATATTCTGTAAACAAATCAGTATGCATCAGCCTACTAAACTCTTGAAACTAACTGAAACATCATCAAATGTCTTTGGGCAATTATCTGATCAAAGACACACTTAGGAGAAAGTTAAGTGACTTAAGATATTTAAATTTATGGTATTATGTGTGAAGTAAGTCAATTTCTAAAGGTATTGCCTTAAGGAGTTTTATGAATCAAAATCCCTTTTCCGTAACTTTGCGGTCCCTGCCCATTCTGACTCATGCCTTATCTTTGTGATTTGTTTTGGCAGTGGATGTTAATGTATGTGATGACAGCGGAAGTTTAAATTTGACTTGCACATCTCTACTTTTGCTTTTGGATCCCTGCCACTATCACGAGCAGGTGCCTAGCTGGCTTGCTCAACGAGTACAAGACACATAAAACAAAGCCCAATTGCCCTGCAAAGGCCATTACAGACCAACCAGCCCCTAACTTATCTGGAGTCAGACACGCTGCCATTGCGCTGCAAGATCTCCAGCCCCTCATTTATCAAACAAATTGTATGAAGACATGAGTAAACTCAGTCATAACCTAGCTGTAATTATCCAATCAATTTGGTTAACTCTTAAACTTTCGAGAAATAGCAAGTGTTGGCTATTATAGATGGCTAATTGCGATGTGATATATTACTCAACGAAATTGAAGAAATAATTGATTTATAAACTTTATCTTTCCGAAATATAACTTTCACTATTATCATTTTCATCATCAGTTTTAATTTGCCATATAACTATACAATATTACTGACCTTTGATATTTGGACTAGTTAAGACTGGTACAGGCATAAGACTAATATGTAAAAAGAGTACAAAACTATGGAGAGATTATGGGATGAAGGACATGAACAGGAAATTGGAAATGAAGGCTATAATAAGGGTGGTAATAGAGAAACTCAAAAACTCAATTCTGAAATGATATAATAGAATTACCCACTAAATAAGTACTATTCCTTTGGACCAACTAGTGTTTGAAATTTGCTTTTCTAAATGATTGCTTATTTCATAATTGTCAAATTTAAAATTCTATTTTAAAGGTACAGAGAAAAACCCTTTATAGGTTACTGACTTTAAATTTTTTATGGGATTGTTTGTGTGTGTGTGTGTGTGTGTAAATAAGCAAATATCCAGTACAATTCTATGACAAATTTTCCTGCATGACATTGTAAATTGCAGCTTCAGATATTCACTGATATATCAGTTCTGTGGGTTTATCGTTACTCTCATTTTTGTTATTACCAGAGGTAAAGTGGCAATATGCTTTAACTATTAAATATTTCTCTAATAGAGAAAAAAGGAATATCTTCTGCATGATTTTAACAACTATCAGTTTGTACTTATAAGATTAACATGTCATTAGTATCCTTTGTCGCATTTCTCCAGAATCCTAGTACTGGGGTGACTAAAACAGTGGATATTTTTTCCAAAGGAACCATGAACACAAACAAAAGCCAAATAAATAAGTAATAAAATCCACATTTGTCTATTCTTGGGAGAAATCTGTTTAATTCTAAGACCATCCTGAGAAATGCTTCAAAAATACTGGCAGCACTGACTGCATCTTTTAGATATTACAGGAAAAAAATGCCCATTATTACCTATTACATTCTGTTCAATATTTTGTTTTGACTTTTTTTTCTCTGAAGCAATAAGAGGAGTTTCATTTCAAAGCAAAATTATTGGGCAAAGAAACCTGAATGCTTTGTCAACCCAGTGCAAAGTCATCTTTTTTGTGTACTGCATATAAAGTAGGCACAATGATCTTGTGCAGATTAAGTACGTGAATGGGAGAGAATATTGCAAAGCAGTACACATGAGACTCATGGGAAGAAGGATCAATATGTTCATCAAATAATCAAGAAAAATACTACCCAAGGACAACTGATGAAACTGATAATTAAAATGGTAATTTCAAGAGGCAATCAATAGGGGTGAGCATACAATTTAATAGTAATCACGGCAATTTAGAAGAAAATCTGTAGTTTTATTTTATCAATTTGGTAAGTCAACACACTTAAACTTTGAAAACTATTGAACAGACTCAGTAAACTGATACTGAGCTCAATATAAAAAGGCAAAGCCACAATCAGGCAATATGAAATTTCATTTGAAGTAAAAATAAAACAGTGATTTCTATGATCTTGAAATTCCTTTTTCAACCCTACAGAGACGTTTCTGCTTTTACATGGGAAGGCATATATAAAATTGCTGATTTGAGTCTTGTATGTCATAACAAATTGTAACATAATTTGGATGCCTATCATGAGAGAAATGACTAAAACTGTTAGCTTCCAAGCCAAGGGATTCAATTTACAGGAAAAAACATCTAAAGCAGATTTCTTGTGCCCTTCTTGTGCAGGAAAGATAACTAATATGTACTGATGGAAGAATGAGAAGATTTGTATTTCAAAACTGATAATGAAGGAGGCAAGTTAATGAAGAAAAAGGCTCCTGTGTACAGAGCAGTTAAAATTGCTCAATGAAATGCTACAAAAATGTTTAAATGCAATACAAAGTTCCCAAGAAAGTAAATTCTCTAAGACAAACAACAGAACACTTCATAAAAATTAGAAGCAATATTAAATAAGTGAGCCAAAAACAAAACAAGAATCTTCACAGAACTGTAAACTCAGTAGAAAATCTCATCTTACTGTGCCATTTTTTGAATATGCTTGAACAAATGCTTGTATTTAAAGATGAAGAAGAGGACCCAAGAAGAAATCTGAAAATGATGAATCTAAATTGCAATCTTCACATAAGAACCCACAGCAAAAGCTATCTTACTAAATTGTTTTCTCTGATATAACTGCTATCAAGAAGAGAAGAATTTGTCTGTTTCAAACTGGTTCTGGATGAGGATGAAATTGTCTTGTTTGGAATTACATCATTGGTCTTGTAACATACAAAGACTTAGTTCAAATGAATGACCTGCTTGGTCTATAAAACATTGTGCTACAGGTTAACTTCACCTAGTGTAAATTTGGGAGTCTCCTATTCACCAAGAAACTACAACAAGCAAATCTTCTCTAAAAGGTCACTCATTGGCAGCCGAGCCTATGACCACAAATAAATAATAAAATGGAAAATGCCATTTTGAGCATGAGTCAAAAGAATAAAATACAGCACAAAATAAAAATTTCACTGACAGCTACCTTCTCAATTGCAAAATGGGAAAACAAAAACAATGGTGATATGTAAGAAATGCAAAGAGAAAATAATTGCCAACCTAGAATTGTGAAGCAGACAAAATCATCTATCCAGAAGAAGCTATTTCCATACATACTAAAATTAATGTTTTACACAAACACATTGTCTATAAAAGAATGAACATCAGGAAAAAAGAGGATAATGCCAAAAGAAATGAGAGTAATACAAGAAAAAAAATGGCTTAGCAAAATACTAGCAAGCATCCAAGCAAATATCAACAGATATCAACTCTTTAAGACAGTGTCAATGATGTTTAATTTAATATGAACAAATAAAGAATTAAAAATGATAATTTTGAAAGAAAAGCATGTAATTAGTTTTAAAAGTTCTGTTCTTTTCTTTTCTTCTTCTTTCTTTCTTTCTTTCTTTTCTTTCTTTCTTCTTTCTTTCTTTTCTTTCTTTCTTTTTCTTCTTTCTTTCTTTCTTTCTTTTTTCTTTCTTTTTCTTCTTTCTTTCTTTCTTTCTTTCTTTCTTTCTTTCTTTCTTTCTTTCTTTTTCAGGAAATTGAACTCAGTACCTTGCATTTTCCAGGCAGGCATTTATGCCACAGAACTATAGCCTTGACCCTTATCATTAGTTCTAAAACGTGCAAGCTTTTATGAATTTGGAAAAGAGGTAAAGTTGCAAAATTAAAGTCAGAAAGAGGTTAAAGATTCCTATTATCTTTCAAGGTATAATGGGCAAAACTACCAGTTGCATATGACTTTAACAGAGGTCAACAAGCTTTTTATTCAATTTCAAGAAATATGGAAAACAAATAGGACAGAAATAAGTACTTTGAAAAAGTGGATAAATAAAATCAAATGGCAATAAAAATATACAATTATATATAATCTTGATAAATGTAAACAGACAAAGTTTGTTATATTTTTCAAGATATCCATGCTTATTTTAATTACCATGTTATTATTTTTAATGTTAAATTTATAGCATACATAAAGATATAAAACTGAATTGAAAGATTGGAAAGATGTATTCTACATGAATATCAAAATAATATGAAGCATGTCTAAAAAGTAGATTTCTTCTTTATAGGCCAAACAGAATATAAAGTGTAAAAAAATAGTTACAGAATTTAAAATGTTAATCAAGGATAGCATGAGATTATACTTGATGGTGAAAAATAAATACTCTGAACCTAAAATTACTAATACTTTCACTTATGTTAGTCTACTTGGTAAAGAAGTTCTAGCCAGTAGTATAATGACAAGAAAAAGAAACGAGTCATACAAATTAAGAAGATATAAAACTATCCCTATCTGCAGGTGTTATAATTACATTTAAGAAAAGTCAAAGAACACACACACACACACAACAAACAATAAAATCTCTCTAGAACAAACTCCAAAATAAAAAAATATACATAACAGAAACAACAATCACTTAAAAAAATGATATGCTTTTATGTAAATCTAACAAGGCAAGTATAGGCCTTGAAAGCTGAAAACTATACAAAGACTGCTGAGAGGAATCAAAGAAGATCCAAATAAATGCAGAAGCTTACCTTGTTCATTAATTGGAAAACTCAATAAAGTAAAAATGTGAATTCTCTTCAAAATGATATAATTCCTACCCAATCTCAGTTAAGACTTTTTATAGATATACAAAAGAATATTCTAAAATTAATATAAAAAGATCAGGGAATTAGAAATGAGAATAAATGTTTCAAAACTGTGATAAAGTAGAATACATATATATATATACATATATATATATATATGTACATATATATATATTTTTCAAATAAAATGGAAGAATGGAAGAATTTCCAAACTTACATAGTAATCAAGCGGTGTAATGGCAGACAGACATAAAGGGATAGGTCGACAGAGAACACCAGAAATAGACTGCCAACGATATGACCAATTGACTGTACAAAAATAATGTAAAAGCAATTGAAAAGAAGGTAACCATTTTTACAAATGGTACTGAAGCAATTGGACACCCACAGGCAAAAACCAAATAGAACAGAGAGGCTTAAACCTGACAGGAAAATTAACCCAAACATACCATGAACTTAAATATTAATATCTAAAGTTTTTGAAATCTAAATGTTGACAATAATTCTTGACATGTGGCTAAAAGTAAAATTCATAAGAGAAAATAATTGATAAGTTGAACTTTGTCAAAATTAACAAATCCTTTTTTGTACAAAAGATCGTTAAGATGTTTGTTTGTTGAGATAGGGTCTCGTTTTGTGGTGATGCCTGGCTTTAATGTTACTATGAAACCCAGGCTGGCCTCAAACTCCTTCCTCAGCTTCCAGAGTGCTGGTATTACAGGCATACAACAAATTTTTTTTTGGTACCGGGAATTAAACGGAGAACTTTGCACTTACCAGGCAGGCTCTGCCCCAAACTAGATCCCTAGAAAGATTTTAAAAAGCTGTAGAGTACGTTTGAAGCAAGTGAGCAAGTTTTACTGTATGCATATGTATATATTTCAAAATTTAGTAATAAAAATAGTTCAACTAGAAAATGAGCAAAAACATGCACAAAGATTTCACAAAAAATTATACAGGTAAACATAACAGGTAAACATGACAACATATCTAATAATATTAGCTATTCTTCAAATGCAAATGAAAACCACAATGATGCATTTCTACATTCCTATCAGAATAATTAAAATTATAGAAAAATTGTGACATTAACCAAAACCTGATAAAAATTTGCAGAAACTGGATTACTCAGACATTACTGATGGGAACATAAAATAGTATAATCACTCTGGGAAACAATTTAGCATTTTCTTTTAGAAACTAAGCATGCAACTCCTATACAATACAAGATTTAGATACCTGGGCATTCATCCCAGAGAAATAAAAGTTCATATTAATTCTAAAATCTGCACACTCAAATTCTTTATTTGTTATCACCCTGAATTGGAACCTATAGGTCTTTCGAGAGGCAAAAGAATCTGTGATATACTCATATCACAGAATACTACGAAGGAATAAAAAGAAAAAACTACTGTTACTGCAACCTGAATGAATCTCAAGCAAATTGCTGTAGAAAAGGCCAACAGCAAAAGACTATATTCTGTGTGATTTCATACACAACATTTTGTAGATGACATTACAGAAGCATATTAGTGATTGTAGGACTTAAATTGAAGAGGACAGTGAGGGTGAGAAGGAATTGTGTGGTACTGTGAAGGACAACAGCCAGATACTTTTGGTATATTAATTTATTATATCAATGTCAAAATCCTGGTTGCATACTGCACTATACTACTAGAAGATGTTACTACTGAGAAAAACTAGATAAAAGGAACGAGACATCTTGCAGTACTGTTTCTTATGACAGCATGTTAATTTATAATTTCCTCAAAATAAATAAACTGTATTTGTGGCTCCCAATGTATTGCAACTATTAAAAAGAAATTATCCAAATAAATGCATCTACACTTGATCTATAGTTATACCTGTACCTTAAATTTTTGAGAAAGATTGAGTTTGAAGGCTGCTGAAACATTGTAGGCCAAATTGAAATATCTTTTCTTCAAGTTTTCAAATAAATGCTTTTCCCTCTATTCACAGATGCAAAGCCATGTTCAGTTTTCCCAATAAAGAGTATGTTCTGCCCTTAAATATTGAATGAAGCGAATAGCACTCTTTCCTCCTTCCAGAGTTCTGCTTAGTACCTTATTGCTCTGCCAGTCATTTTAATTTGTAGAGCTAAACTCTGAACACACACAACTGTATGTTCTTGAGTCAGACCTTCCAATGATATTGTTTTTAACATATAATTCTTTAACTTCTTGAATATTCTTTAAATTAACATTTTTTCACCTAACATTCTGACTTTGGTGATACTCCCTAGGCAAGTACTCAAAAATATTGCTATAATTAATAGTTTTCTTCACCCTTCACTGACTAATGTTGATGAAATTATTTACATATATCATAGACTCCTGAATTTGGGGCTTTTTTTCATATGCACAGGCAATCTTAGCCATTTTTCTCACAATTTTGAGCTTATAAATTATTTTTATTTCCATTTTCATTTTATGTGCATGACTGATCTTATTAGCATTTTCAAATTTATCATGTTTTTGTACTTATCAAACATGATGGGCTTAAATTATTCATGAAACATCTCAATACCAATGAACATATAATGCAAGTAGAAACAGTGAATTAAGGAAACAGAAATGACAGTATACAAACCGTCAAGCCCTCCATAGCAGGCAGAAGTGACATTTACTTCGTTAATAGCTAAGAAAATTCATATCATAATTTTAGTGGAGCTTCTATGGTCAATTATGGAACTCTACTAAGTGTATTTTGGGTCACATTAAAATGAACAAGTTGTAGCACTTTGCTATTTTTATGGCATTAATAGTTTTTGGCTAATGTTTTTGTTCTAATCTGTTATTTTAGGTAGGGGGAGAGAGCAAGAGAGAGAGAGAGAGAGAGAGAGAGAGAGAGAGAGAGAGAGAGAGAGAGGATTCAGGAGATTGAACCCAAGTCTTTCCCCTAGCTGGGCAAGTGTTCTGATGCTGAGCTACATCATTAGCCCTTGAAAAATTATTAACTAAGGGTATGTATTTAAGGCCAAGGATACACATATAATCTATGCATTCTGGGAGACTGAGGCAGGAAGATTGCAGGTTTGAGGACAGCCTGAACAACTTAGTGAAACCCTGTATAAAATTTTTAAAAAGACATAATAGTGAGATGGGACTATAGCTCAATGCAAAGGTAAGTCTTTTGTTTTGATTTACTGTTTGGCTCAGTCTGTCAAAAGAAAGAGAAATAGGAAAGAGAGAAGAGAATGCTGATGTAATTTTTTTAAATTGTGAGAGCAATTAACTTCAGATCTACTTTTATAGTTAATTATTAAGTGCACAATACAGTGCTATTAATTATAGACAAAAAGTCATGCAAGCAGGCCTTCAGGATTCATTCATCTTACATAACTGAGACTTCATACTTGGCAAACAGCAAATGCTCCAGGTGTCCTTTTCACCAGGTGTCAGAGAAGGGTTGTTAGACTCAACTCTGATCTGCAGATAGTAGTTCTGTTACTTAACGATATCACAGAACTAAGTCTATAGTTTGTTGATCTGTGTGTTTAAAGAGAAGAAATAAAGCTCAACAGAAGGTCTTGAGTAGAATTAAACATATACAAAATATTTAATATCAAATATCACAACAAAATATTCACTAAACAAAGGTATTATTTTAAAATAACAGTAAGATGGGAATAATGATAAACAATTAGAATTCATCTTTAAGACAGTTTAGGGAATACTAATGAATGACACAGTGTAAAACCACTTGTCTTCAGACAGTTTAAGCAAATGATAAGTGTTTGCCAAACAAAAATATTAACCTCAGATATATAAAAACCAGAAAGGTCTATGCAATAAGTAATGAAGATACATACCCTCTTTCACTATTCATAATGTGAGTCTTCTAAGAGTATGGCTTTTAAACCAAGGAACTAGAATTCTTGGGGACATGGTGAGAGGGTGGCTGTTTATCTTTATAATTTTCAGTTTTCCCCATATGATTGTACTACATATTTAAAAAATAACAAAGCAATAACAATGACAACAGCAATAATAGTAATTTAAACATGTATCAATACAAATTGACCAAGCTATCTTTCTATATTCTTGTATTTATTGTTCAGAGTTTTAAAATTCTACTAGGAGAGCTACTTTGAGGAGAATGTTTAATTGTATTTTTATAGTGCTACATTTACTTTGCCATACCTTATTCAAAAAAGGAAATGCATCTTGTTGGATCAGTCTCAATAATGTAGATATTGATTTTGCAGGTAAATTTTATTTAGAATTATTGCTTTTTTCTAATGAACACATTTCATTTCCAGAAATTCTTTTTCCCAGGTCATATTTCCAAAAGAATCACACACAGGGTACATTACATATTACAACAGCTTGACTGCAACAGGCTTCACCTAAGCTACAGAGATCTCTCATAAAGCATTCATCATGATCTCTGAACAGCGGTTCCCTGTTATCTGTGGTATGTTTTCAATTATACACAATACAAAAGTATGAAGTATAAAATTCCAGAACTAAAGCCCTTTGTTCTAAACTACACACCACTAAGAGTATCATGATGAAATCTTAAGGCTTCATCCAGGGTGCCACACTGTACATCCTACCTTCACATCAGTCACTTAGATGTTGTTATGGTATCACAGTGCTTGTGTTCAAATGATCATTATTTTACTACGATCCCCAAAATACACGTCTAACAATACTGGTAAATTGGATATTCCAAAGAGAAACCACAAAGTACTTCCTTTAAGTGAAAAGGTGAAAGTGCAACAAGATATTTTGAGAAAGAACACATTATTGTAACTTTTTTTTACAGTATACTCATATGATACATTATTACAGTCATTCTATTCTATCACTAGTTATTATTTATAATATATAACTGTGCCTAGTTTATAAATTGAATTTCATCATAGGCATGCATGCATAGGAGGAAATGATACAGTACTAGTGTAAGCTGAATGAAGATCTTAAAATCTATTCCCCTGAAGATCTTAAAATCTATTCCCTTGAAGATCTTAAACTCTATTCCCCAGGGATGGAATACTGAACACCTACTTATTTGAGATACTGAGATATATTGTTATATGTTCATGTTACAATTTTCAAAACTTATATCATATTTTTTCACTGTTTCTGAGTGTATAAATTAACTTTACTTCTTCCTGACAGTATATCACATAGAAAATTCAACTGATAGCTGACAAAGCAAAACACTCAAAAGTTTTCCACTGCAGGAAAAAAGTCCATGAATCAAACTTTTTTTTTTCTTTTTTTCTTTTAACATAAAGATAGTAAAATTCAACAAAACAAAACAGGACAAAGCCAATCAAAACAAAGCAGCAAAACTAGTGCAGAACTTCAAAGCAGGATACTAGGAAAAGAACAACATCTAATATAGTATATCTTATCTTCACAATAGTTGTCCATTTCATCAGGTATAGCAAAATTAAACTAAAAGCAAACAGGATAAAACCAGTTAAAACAGAATATTGAATAAAACAAAAACAAATCATCAGAACAAAGCAAAACAGTGACTACAATATTGGATTTCAAAGACAGGATGGAAAGAAATCCCCATATTTGCTATATTACATACTGTCATCATCCCAATAGATGCTCAGACCGCTGGCCCCAGGCCTGCAAAACCAACCAAACAATATAAACATTTACTTGCTTTATGTACCTTAGTTGCTATCAACTCAGCTTGTCCTCCAAACCTACCAGGTGCCTACAGGGGGCTCACGGGAAATGCTATCTGACTTTTCTCTTCCTGGAAGCTGCATGTCTTGCAAGGCTTACCAGAAAGAGGGCTAGGTGGCTTCTTGTTTTTCCTCCCAGTCCCAGCATGGCCGATTCTCAGGGAGGTGCTGACTTTTCTCTTTCTGTAACCTATGCAGCTTGCGCGGTTTTACATGAATCAAACTTTAAACACGCGTTGGTTCTCTTTTATGAGAAACTGAAAGTGTAAATAAGGACCAAATGGATAACAGATATTGGGAAGTAGGAAAAAAATGTTCAAATGGGAAGGGGATGAAGAGAGGAAGAAGGGAAAGGTAGGGAAAAGGAAAAAAAAAGAATACAAGGAAAAAAATGAAGATTTTGTAAATAAAGAGGGGAAGGGGTTGATGTAAGAAGAGAGGAATGGGGAAAAATCATAATTTATTATGTAGAGGCACAAAAACTCTATGATGGCTGTGACCACTATGTATATGTTTATCAATAAAATTAATTTTAAAAAGAAATCCATGGTGCAAAGAAATTCAGGCTAAGTCATCCCAGCTCAGCAGCTGAAAGATATTATTTGATTGTTGTTGCATAAAGCACGTATTAACTTTAGTGTGAAATTATTTCCTTCCACAGATTTACTACAAACAACACTTTTAATGAAAAGACCTTACATTGCTAAATTACATTTGATTAAGTTCTTGTCAGGTTATAAAACTAATTTTACAAGCAATGCAAAATATATGAAGAAAGTGTAAAACCACCTTCAATCCATCAAGAGATGATTTTTAAATAACATTTTGGTGATCATAGTTCCCAGAATGTGTATGAACACATACACTCACAAATATATTCATGTAATGCTTAAATATACAAAAACCATAATATAAATGCTAACTTATAACTTGATTTTCTAGATAAGACTATATTTAAAAGATATTTCCAAAATGATAAATATGAATATGTCTACATTTGTTGGGCTTTAATTTTTATTTGACCAATGCCTATTTGATTACTTCAGATTTGTCACAAATGTAATTTTCACTGCACTTAACTTCCTTTTTCTTGTGTCTTGTGACCAATAAAAACAGAATTTCCAGGATTGAAAGATTTACAGAATTAGCAGGAATTATAGGATATTTTCTGTATCCCAGACATTCTGTAGGTCAGGGGTTAAAAGACAGAACTTCATTAATTCTTGTTATTTACTAATATTAGATTAATTCCTCATCATTGTGGCAATATTTGCTTTTTAATTTTTGAAAAAGAAAAACCTTTAAAAATTGTTTTTGTTCAATTGAGCAGAACTACATTTTATTTTACTGGTGTTACATTCAACCATACAGAGTTTTATATATTTGACTTTACATTTAAAAACAACTATTTGTGAATTAAATGGTATTTCTTTTTTGGTCAACATTATACTTGCATCACTTATTCTGTTCAATTGGTGTTCATTCATCTCTCCTATTAAATAGTATTTTAATATCTAAATATATTGTAAGATAATTAGGCTATGTTTCATTTAATATCTTCATATTCACTCCTGAACTCTTTCAGAATAGTCTGTAATTTATCTATTGGATCCTGAAAGCAAATTCTTTCCCCAAACTTAGCACCCAGAAGGGTAATTCATTTTTTAGATTTATGTATTTAAGTACGACAGGCTGAGTGTACGACTTGGAGGATCATACACTGAGCGTAGGAAAAAACCCAGATAAGAAAGAATAAATTGCAGGATTTTTATTTTTGGTTTCAGTGATAATTTAGTTTTGTCTCTTTGACTTCAAAACAATCTTATTGTGTATGGTAATATTTGTTATAAAAGACAAACAGGGGAGGTAAGTATAGTTTAGCTTTCTCAAAATCTTTACTAGTAAAAACATTCTGACAGCATTCTGGTGCTAAGAGATCACAAACTAAGGAATAAATTAAAAATTTATTTCTTACCATATGAGTAAAATTATTAAATGAATTTGGCATATAGTCTAAATGTTAATGATGCTGTAGATACAAACAGGTTGTTTCATATGATATTAAACAGAAACTTAAATCAATAGTTTAAAGAAGGAATTTGATTTGTGTGAATCTTTTTGGAGGCCTGTCTTTTCAATTAGTGTGTAGACATATATGTATGAAATATTATATATGTATATATGAAATATTACTCTGAAACAAAATTGTAACTTCAACTGTATGGTTGGCATCACTTAGGCATCCCTCCTAAGAAAATATTTTCCAAATATCCTGGAAATTTGCCATAACTTTATTCTTCATCAGTCTGATAATGAATCATGAATCAGATCAATGTAATCTGATCAGGAATTTATGAATCACAAATCATGAAAACTGAAAACCAGATTTAAGACCTATTTTCCTGTTTTTTTAAATAGATGTATGGTTATCTATATTTATATATTTGATATATTTTATAGTAAAATAAGTTTTAAACATATATATAAAAATATAAAATCAAGTAGTTAATAAATCATAAAATGTATAAATGTATTCATTCTAGTTACTTCAAATTCACTACTCTTTTTTTTTTAAGACTTTGTAGTGCAGGATGCAGGATGGCCTTGAACTTACCAGGTAGCCCAAGCTGGCCTCAAACTTGTCACAGTCCTCCTTCCTCATCCTCCTCATCTCCCAGAGTATTGGAATTACAGGTGTGTATCACCATGCCCAGCTTAAATTCATGACTCTTTGCTTTTTGTTCAAACCACATAGTCCATATTTCAACTTAAAAAACATGTTTTATTGACTTGTCATAACAAAGAAGAAGGTGTATATTTGAACTTTAACAAGCAGAAACAACTTTGAATGTTTAACATGTTTTAACTATAGCTCATTACATGAGTACAGAAATTCACTTTTCATCTTTCAATGAAATAACTGGTTTGCTTACAAAATGTTATTCTTCTAGCTCAATTCACTGTTATAATAAATTTATATAAATTTTATTTCAGTTCATTTTTATTTAACTCCAAAGCTCATTGAATCATCAAAATGACATTTTGAACACCCATTATGCTAAGGAAAATGTAGAAATCATTGTTGAAAGAAAAATATAAATACAATTACTATTCCAGAAGCAGCTCAATTTATCTTAATAAATATCTTATTATGAGTCAGGAAAAGACTTTTGATTCAATTATTTTATAAGTATGACCTTCCCATAATTCATTATAAACCTCAAGGACTTAATTTCTTGAATGATGATGGATTTAGAGTTAAAGTAAATAATCTCTAGTGGTTTTACATTTTCTTTTTTCATAATTGTGGAGGCAGAATAAGTATGCAGCATTTTTAAGAAATTGTGAAATGACTCAAATGAAAGAAGGTAATTAAGTCATAACTATGTATGTATTTATAGCTGTGAATCATAAATGTTAAAAGAATGCATTTTATTTTTTAAACCAAGATTTGGGATCTGTTGCAACTGTGTTCACTTGGAATTTTAATTCTCAATTAATTGATTGATTGATTGTTTTTTTCAGAAGAATATGAAAAGAATGTTTTAACAGAACCTGTGCTGTAGCTGAGAGAGTTCAGTGTACAGGTGAGAGTCCTAGATTAAAGGCAGAAAATTACCTAGAAAATGCTACTTATATAGTTTTCCAGGTTGCCCAACTGTTGGAACTCAAGGACCTCACGACTTACATAATGAGCAAAGCACAGGGTAAGTTTAGTTCCTAAATATAGAATAGATGTTACTAAATGGCATATGGATATATGCAGTTCAGGTAGGAGTGCTGTGAGTTGAGAATTTTCCTTCATGCAACATTTTGCAGATTCATGCTGAACCAGGATGTATATTCTTCTAGGTGTATGTTCCCAGGTTTCCCTAAGAGCATCTCTGTGTAGGCAGCCAGATGGAAAGAGATCATAAAGGTCATCTGAGGGAAGATTTTACAAAACAAACCTGGAAGTGTTGCCCATCACTGACTAATCCCACTGACTCTAGTGGGAGGCTCTTCGAGAGCAGCCAATTGCTGGAAACAGCTATCTGCTGTGGAAGAGGGAGCACAAATTTCAGGTGACAGCTAGCAACCTTTGCTATATTCTTAAATTTGTTTTCTCTAGTTTTTATTGACACACATTAATAGTGCTGTAATAAACATGGACAGGTAGATATCTCTTTAGTATGTTGATATCACTTCCTTTGTATATTTACATGAAAATGGGATAGATGGGTCATATAGTAGATCTATTTTGAGTTTTTGTTTGTTTTTTTAGAGTTCTGCACTGTCTTTCATCATGACTATAACTATATTCCTACTAATGATGTTTAAGAAATGCCTTTTTGCCACTTCCTCAGGGGCACTTGAAATTTTATTTACTTATTTATAGATTGATATTAGCCATTCTAACTGGGGATAAAATGGTATCTAGATTAGATTTGTATCTAATGATACTGGATATTTTTTAATATATATTTGAGAGTCTTGTATTTCTTCTTTTGAGAAGTGACTCCACATAATTTGTCAATTTTTAAATTTGGTTATTTTTTTGTTAAGTTTTTGAGTTCTTAATGTATGTGGGGTATTTTGACTCTCAGTTGTTTCCTTCATTATGTGGAATTTTTTAATTTGAGCTAATGCCTTTTATCAAGTTTTGCTTTTGATTTTTGTACTTTTGGAGTCTTACCCAGAAAATCTTAATCTGAACTAATGTCTTGAATTATTTCCCCTTTATATTTTCTAGTAGTTTTATATTTTCAGGTTTTTCATTTAGGTTTTTGCTCAGTGTTGGTTAGAATTATGTACAATGAAAGGGAGAGAACATGTTTCAATTTTCTGCAAGTGGATACACACTTTCCTCAGCACCATTTATGGAAAAAGTTATTCTTTCTGCAGTATATACTGCTGTCTCATTGGTTTATGAGTCTGTTTTTATACCAATACCATGGGGTTTTGGTTACTATGGCTCTGCAGTATGGTTTGAAATCAGAAATTAAGGTGCCTTTAGCTATGTTCTTTTCTACTTGAGACTGTCTTTGTTTTTTGGGATCTTTTGTGATTCTGTGTGAACTCATGAGTTGTCATTGTTATTTCAGTGGAGACTGCATTGAATCTGTAGATCATTTTGGATAGTATGGACATTTTAACAAACTTATTTCCTCATATTCATGAATATGAGAAAACTTTCCATTGTTTTGTGCCTTTAATTCTCTTTGCGGCAGGGGTTGGGGGTGGCTCTGAAAATGGTGCAAGAAAACCATTTATAATATTGAATAATGATAAATTTTTAATGTTCATTTGATAACTTTTTACAAATCCATAAAATCTTACTAAGAGTCAGTTTATGTCTTGGCATATGTTATATTCAATTTGAAAAATCTCACCACTGTGAAAAAGAAAGCAATCAACTGATGAGTGCCTAGCATCAATTTATATTTCTGAACCTTTACAGAGAAAGGTTTGTGCTGATATTGTTTGGGTAAGATGTCATGCCTATGTATTGTACTCTGAATAACTACTATAAAGACAATATGCAATATATTAATTATTGTAATTCCTTTATTAACCTGAATTGAAACTCTGTTTTGTTGCTTTTTTTCTCTCTTAAAAAACTGCAAACAAATCTCCAGTAGGGTCATGGCCTATAAACCAATTAGTTTGTTTGTAAAGATAGGACCTCCACCACTCTCTGTGCTTTTGTTAGGTAGGACATAAAGAATATTCCTGTTCCCCAAGCTCATACAAGGCTTATCTCTCCCAGTCACTTCTTGCATTGAAATTGGAAATGGAATAAAAGTGAAGTGCAGAAACATAGTACTTTATAGAGCTTTGTTTTTAAGAGCTGGGGCCCTAGGATCTATTCTGCAGTCAGTGACCAACTAACCTTACAATCTTTCACAGCAAACTTTGCTGTGTCAAAGTTACCTCATTTGTGAAATAAACATATTGTTCTAAATGATCCCAGGTTGTTTCCAGAGTTTAATATAAGTCACAAAGGCAAAACTAGAGTAAATAAAATTGTCCTCTGTTATTTTAAGTCTATTTGGTCAGTTTTTAAGACCCCAGCAACTCTTTCACATTGGCACAGTTGGATAATGTTATATATTATTTCTTTTGATAGCCAAATATTCTCGGCAACTTGAAATTAAAAGATGCTTCACACCCTGTAACATTTTACATTGATATTGATTTTTTTCTTTCTATTAAACTGGTGACTTGCTGAAGTTTGTAGAACTCAGCAATTTCCTGGTTTTCTCTAACTCTACTTAAACTGTTTTCCTCCTTGGTTGGAAAAGGTTATTGAGGCTACAGAAGATTCAATGAAGCCTGTAAGGCTGATCAATCAATCATCACTAAAAATTCTGCTGGATAAAACAAAAAGGAAAACAAATCTTAATATCTGGGCATTTTAAAAACAATACTCACAAATATACTTGTGTTTATTCACTACTGCACACATACATATGCTTTCCTTTATCCTAAATCTTTCAGCATGGATGAAGAACTAAATTAGTATTCTGAACAAATTAAATGTATATCACACGCTAGAAATATGCCATCAAAATATATTCAAATGTGTTTTTACCTGGGAAGTACTCTTAACAGAAATTGTGTTTCCCTTTTCCCTCACTTAGGTTCATTTCCAATTCTTCCACTAATTATATTTGTGTATAATCATGCTCAATTCTAAATTCTAGCCTGATAATTACAGAGGGAGCCTTCATAGGAAGGAAATATTTTTTGCATGAGAAATAGACAGATGCATTAGTACATTTCATTCTACTTAAAATGATATTTTAATTAAAATCAATTTACATAACTATCACAAATTTATAAGTATTATATATTTAATGAATATTATACTCTAATATAGCTATTTCATACTTGTCTTGGAATTTGTTCTCTTAAATTACAAATTGAGTTGCATGGTTTATAAAGATATATTTTTACCAATAATAAAAGCCCCAGTGAATTGACTATTCATGGCTTTTAGCTGGCAATTACTTTCTAACCTTGTTGTACAGGGAGAATTCAGAAATTGGCACCATACTGTGGTTTTGATACTGTGATTTTAAAAGTGTCACAGTAAGGTAGATAGTAGAGCATCTTCAAAGCTTTGGTTTTATTTCTCTTTTTTTAAACTGAAATACTATAGGTATTATGAAAAAAATCTTACTGTTTCTCACAGTGCCATCCTCCTTAGTTTCCTACACTGCTGCAGGCACGTCATGTCCTTGCCTTATCTTTGCTCTGTAAATAGGTGGCAGCAGACACACATGAACACACATACATATGTGCTACTTATATATTTCTTGCACTTCTTTACCAAACTGCTGCTAGTACTAGACAATAAAAGTGTCACTTAGGAAAGTATTCCAACAGGTTTTTATGGAATGAAGTGGTAATAGGATGGGAGAGGAGAAAGATTATGGAAAGTTGGAGGAGGTAGAATTGAAAGGAATCATGACTAAATGAGTGTAAGAGGTGGAAAAGCTGAAAAGTGTTGGTGACAAGGTCAATATTGTTACCATTTGCAACAGAAGTAATAAGAGAAGATGAGCAAAGTTGACAATGAAAATGTTTGATTTTTAATATGTTCATGAAAGTGACTAAAATATTGGCTAGAAATCCATTTGACAATAATTAAAGGGAGAATTAAATATTATGGTAAAATATTTAAGTCCTCTGATTGAAAATGACAAGTGACCATATCTTTGGCTTGACATAATTTGACAAATTATTAAATATGCCCCTAACTTTGCCACACAAAAATAAGACTCATAGATATAAGTAGATCCTTAAAAGAAAAAGACTGTTTACATTAAATAACAAGCTTAGGGCTTACAATATATTACACTTAATTTTATTTTTAAAAGTTGAATTAAAACAACTATGTCAATCAATTGAGGCAAGATAAAACATATCAGTTTATAAAAACAGTTGGTTTTGTTTTATTGAAATAGATTATTTTCTATTACTATTACTGAAATTTTATGAAAATAATTAATTTTCAATCAATCCTAGGTAGGTAAAGACCATGTTATGGTTTATACCTAGATCCCCACCCCGAGCCTCATTCTTTCATGGGTGGGGCTCTGCTCATCTCATGGCTACCAGGAAACAGAAAGAGAGAGAAAGAAAGTAGAGGAAATAGAAAGAGGTCAAGGATAAGATTTAATACTCAAGTCATACCATTATAGACCTACTTCCCTCCCCCTAGTTTTTATCACCTTCCAGTAGCCCATCAATTTAGGATCACATCAATGGACTAATCCATTGACTAAGTGTGAAAGTTTGTGTCTGACTGTTCCCCCAAAGCCTCATGCTGTCATGGGGGCTGGTTTTTCTGATGTAGTTGAATCTAGAACTTGTAATTGATCTAATGCTGAAATGAAGGGTGCAAATACTACATCCATCCTAGGGAGGGTATCCTGCATACAATATAAGGGACAGAAAGAGGCTTGCACCCCGCACTTCCTTGCTTGCTGCTTTTGCAGTCTTCTACAACCATGAATTGTTGTCCTTTTGCCATGTGCTACCCTGCCTTGAAGCCAGGTGCTTATGGACCGAAAACTTTACAAACTGTGAGCTAAATAAACCTTTCTTTTTATGGAGGGAGGTGTCAGATATTTTGTTTCAACAATGAGAGAACTGTGTGTAAGACATAAGGTAACTAATAATCAAATTAAAACTCAAAAGTCTCATCTCTGAAAACTGCTTCTTTGAGGACAAAGATTTCAACACATGAGAATTTGGGGGACATTCAGATCCAAACTGTAACATGTATTAAATCAAGTAATACAAATGCTTAATGGAATAAGCATTAAAATATTATTAATTTATTCATATTTCTAAGATTTCTATTCTATAGTTATGGAAGCATAGGTCTACAACACATTGCTTATAAACGAAATTATTTGGATATATTTTGTAACTTTGGAAAGAGGAAAAAATACTATATGATCATGAAACAAAGAAGGGTTTGTCTATTGAATTTTAAAATCATCTAATTTTACTTTGAGACAAAAGCTGCAAATAATATTGGCTAGTTGTTAAAGTTTGACCTAAAATATTTCCAGGCTTAGATTTTATATTGATTACTATGAATATATTTATTTTCACTTTCTATCACCTCCTTTAAATGGTGTCATGTGTTGAAGTAATAACGACCACTGATGAGTGTGAATTAACTAATTGAGTTACATCTTAAATCATCATCAATGAGACTGGTCAAAGCAATTTGATCAAATTACACCTTCAAAAAAGCATAATATACAGATATACATAGTCTGTATACAGAAGATAAGAAATACAATGCTCTTCTTATCATCCAAAACAGATTTTATTCATGAATGTTTATTGTTATATAATATTATTACAGAAAGAAACATTAATCATCAATATATAGAAGTCCATACAAAAATAGGAACCTTTGCAGAGGAAGGATGTATGTTGATACTATTAACCTTCTAGAGATAACTGAACAAAAAAGGCTGCTCATTTAAATCATCTCTTAAGCAAGAGAAAGAAACTTTTGGTATGATTTCCAGCAGCTTTTAAACTATTTTCCTTCAAAAAGAATGGCACAGTTTTAATTTAATTTCACAGGAAGATTTGAGGTTTAAAATTATACCTACCTCATCTACTTCAAAAGAATCAATTAAGATGATATCTGCCTATATTTTTGAAAAGTGAAAAGGGATTTATAAGCTGAAAGTACTGTGCAAAGTAAGATTTTTTTCATAATTGTGCAAACAATTCCATGTCTCATTCATTCTTAAAGCATTCAAGCAAGGAAGTCCACATAAAATAAAAATAAACTCATTCTGTATGCTGTATTAAGTAAAAATAATTTTCATTTTTCTAGTGATGAATTGATTTGTTTAAAAAGTTTGAAATAATTTTCAACACTGAATAAACAGGCAAGAGTTTATTCTAGAGGAATTAAAGGAAGTTTACACTTGTCACAGCTATTTTATAATTCATATATCTGACAAACAAACAAAAAAATCATTCCAGAAGTATCCACTTCTTTGAGATTCACTTTCTTGGTCAGCCCAGAAGCATATGATGTTAGTGTATTCCTGAGAGTCACCTTTTATTATTTTTCTGTGTGTTTTATTCAATTTTAAGTGAAAATATATGGTAAAATACTTATTTGGATGTTTGATAAGCACAATGTTACTGTTCATACTATGAGCTGGAGAGTTGTAGCCAAATTCAATGTGAAGAATAGACTAGATATTTGGAAATAATCTCTAGGACTATTAAACATTCATGTAGTAAACTAAAACATCTTCATTTTTGAACCAGTGCTAAATATTTAAATTTCTTCTTTCACTGAAGTTGATTTTTGTGGTTTTATTGCAATAGAAAAAGTTTTGAAAATATTTTAGTATGGTTTAGATCTGAGCAGTTGAAGACTTGATCCCCACTGCAGCAGTGCTCAGAGGCAGGACCTTCAGATGACTGGCTCATGAGGGCTCTTTATCTTCTGAGTAGATTAATCCATTGATGGGTTCCTTGACAATGACATCACTGGAAACTACTGGAAATTAGTTAGAGGAACTAAGACACAGACATATCTTTTCTCTGGTCCCTTCCTCCCTGTCCCTTTCTGCTTCTTGGCTGCCATAAAATGAGCAGTTTTCTATCTTGTGCCCTTCTACCATGAAGTTTCTGTTTTGCCACAGGCCTAAAGCAATTGGCCATGGACTGAAAACTTTGAAACACTTTGCCAAGATAAGTCTTTCCTACTTGTAGATTTTCTCAGATATTTTGTCACAGTAACACACTGCTGACTAACAAATGTGTTTTAAATGATAATTATTAAGTTGGAGGGGCTATGACAAAAGCACTATAGATTTCAATGACAAACATTTAAATATTTACTTTTCCAGGTTCTGAGAGGTAGATTATCTGCAGATTGATTTTGTTCTTATTGAAAACTGTTTCCTTAATTCGCAAGGAATTTTGCTGTTGTTGTTGTTGTTATGTAATTGTAAGAGAAAAAGAGTCGGATGAAATTAGCTCTCAGCTATCTTTTCTAATAAGGGACCAGTTTCACCCATCTTTGTGGTTCTACTTTCGTGACCTAAATTCCTCTCTAGATCCCCGTCTCTTAATGCCATTACACTGGGGTTATAGTTTCAACAAATGGATTTCAGAAAATACAAATATATATCAATAACAACTACTTAAAATTTTTAAATGCTTTCCTTCTCTTTCATTATTACAATAACTATTATATATTTTGGACATGATTATACTTTCAGTTTTTTAGTATTATTCTTTACACTAGAAAAAAATGTGATATTTACAAATATGGGTCTTATTTATTTCATTTATTAGGATAGCCTCAAGTTGCCTCCATTTACCTATAAAAGCCTCAAGATCATCCTTTTTTATAGCTGAGTAACATTCCATTATATAAAAAAAACCACATCTTTTTCATCCACTCTGTGGTTGATTGTATTTTTCTTGTTTCCAAGATTTAGCTATTACAAATTGTGCTGCTATAAATATAGGTGCACATACATTGCTGTGACATTACCTTTCCAAAGAATATAACTGTATGTCTAAGTGTGTAAAATAGATAACCATACTACTATATTTTTGTTAGTTTATCAAACAAAATAGTTTGTACTGTAATTTGATTGTCCACTTTTTATGTTTCGATTTTGTAACTTCAGTAACTACTGCTAAGATAACAATATGTAATTTATTAACTAGTGATTTCTTAGTGTTATTTTTTTGAAATTCTGTATTATTTCTACCCTTTTTTCTGTTTTGCTTTTTTTCTCTAAAAATTTTTTTAATGCTGTCAAGCAGGTGCAACTCAGTTAATGATCTTGTTACTGACTTGCCAGCTGTCTCACAGTCATTCACTTTAAACAAGACAAGTTATAGGATGTTGCATTCACTATCAGATGATTAAAGATTGAGATCTGTTTCTCTCTCTCTCTCTCTCTCTCTCTCTCTCTCTCTCTCTCTCTCTCTCACCTGATGTGGTAACTGTCTCTTCGTTAACTTCCTGTGGAAAAGACCATATGGCAAGGAACTAAACAAGGCCTCTGACCACTAGCCAGGGTAGCACTCAGATTCCTCAGTCCAACAATGATTAAGGAACTTAACCCTACTGAAGCCTGGAAGTGCATCTTTCCCCAGTCAAATCTTCAGATAAAATAAAAGTTCCAGCCATCACCTTGGTTTAGGCTTGTGAGAAACCATGAAGCAAATAACTTATTCAGATAAGCTGTTACTAGATTTATGACCTCTGTATTGGAGGATACATTAGCTAATTTGGACTTTTATAAGGAGATATCATACTGTATATAAATAGCAAAATTTATTTATCATATTTTTCAACTTAAGATATAAGCACACTAGACATCTGACCATGGCCCTCTTCCTTATGGATACTGCCTTCTTGCTTTGTTGTAATGTGTTTGAAGGGGTGAGACTGCTCTCTGGTGTCTCTCTGGTGTTGGAAAATTAATTCCATTCTTTTGTTTCATTTTTTGAGATGAGGTTTTGCTTTGTAGTTCAGATAGGCCTTGAATTCACTATGAAACCTAGGCTGGCCTTGAACTCATGGCACTCTCCTACCCCTGCCTTTCAAGTGTTGGGATTAGAGGCATGTGCCACCACACCTAGCACTAATTCCATGTTGAGGGCTTGACTCTCATGTCCTGATCTCTTTCCAAAGGCTCTATGTCTTATCATTACCCTGGGCATTAGGATTTCAATATATGAATTTAGAAAACACAAAGAGTCACCTCTGTGGCATCAGATAATATATAGATCTTATTTTAAGCTACTAACTTTGTAGCCATTTGTCTTATAATAATATAAAACTAACACTTCACAGCAATTATAAGTGCTATGTCAGAAAAACTTATATACCACTAATCACAATAAATGTTACCAGGTTAAGCTAATTTATGGGTAGGGGAAGAAGGAGCAGGAGCTTACAGAGGTATACTTTGAAAACAGTACAATTGTTGAAAACACAGGAATGGAAAAACATATCAACTATTATACCTAGAAAATACTAGGAAAGACAGAGAAGAAAAAGAAAACTATGTCTAATCTCCTGTCAGATACTATATTAGACAAAATAATTTTATATCAAGATGGCTCCTAAATAATAAAGGTAATAGCTTAAGAATCACAACAGGCAAGACAAAGACATTATGTATAAAATAAATAAAAGAAGAATTGATCCATATAACATGTAATAGGTTTCAATATAAAAAGAATGTAGTAAATTAGTCACCAAAAGCTATCACCTAGGAGCTAGCCTGGTATAGCAGCTAGATCCCAGTTTTCTCCTGTTGATTGTAAACAATTTTGTAGAACACTCACATCAGACAAGATCACAATTCAACAATATAAAATTGATCCAGTATGCACTTCTCTTACTGTGAGTGAAAGACCACTGCTCCTATATCAGTATTTAGTTCCAATCTGTTCCTCTTGTTTTTTAGGCAAAACTCTTAAGATATTTAACCATGAAACTGCCTACATTTTTAATATCATGCAGTCCTGAACATATCCACTGGTCTTTCAATTCTTCCCCAAAACACATAACACATGTTCAAATCCTATAGCACAGCCTTCCTCACATCCTATTACTAAAATACCACACATTCCCTTGCTGCATTAGCCAACTAACCTAGCTTTATTTGACAACAGGTATATACTCATTGGTCTCTGAATGAGAGATATTCAGAGTATCTTACAAAAATGTAAAATTTAAGGCTGACAGCATTGTCAGTGGAACATTATTAAGAAATTTAAGCTCAGTAAACAAAATAAAGAGAATAGCTTTAGAAGCAGAAAAACACAAAGTAAAATAAAGAAGAAATAGGACACCTGTTTTCTAATAAAAATTGCCTTTCAAATCTATTGTTTTTATGTAAAAAGTGTTAGTAAGGTGCTAAACATGTGTTAGTTTTTTTTGTTGTTTTTTTTAAAGAGGGTAAAACAACCATAAAAAACCAGAACAAAGCAGATCAGAAGAAAGCAATGTAAGAGACACAGATTCAAAACAACAGTAGGAGATCAACAATGGCTACTATAATGTCTCTTGTTTTCTTCTAAATAGTTTATCTTCACACACAATGAATTCATACAAAATAAAATAGTATAAAACTGATCAAAACAGAGTAATGAAGGCATTACCAGACCTTCAAAACCAGACAATAGGAAATTCAACAATGCCTAATGTCTCTTCAAAATAGTTGTTCATACCTTCATGAATGTGGAAATTAAATAATACAAATCAGACTAAAACCACTCTGAACAAAGAATAAAAGCATTACTGGATTTCACAGCATGATGATAGGGAATTAGCAGTAGGTACATGTAGAGGCTTATACACGCCTAGAACTTCTCCTAAACAGTTTATGAGAATCAACTGTAGTATGCATGATGAAATGAATAGCTACTTTGAAGAAAAAGACATTACAGTAATCATGCTGATCTACATGCTTTTTAATAACTTTTAATTTGATCAAACTTAACCTCTTTCTTGTCTAACAGTGAAAATGATTCTATGTTTTCTAATTCTTAAAATCATGTTCCTTAATATTCCAGTTACTAGTTAAGTGTAAATCAACTCATTCTTGAGAGTTGTTGGAAGTTTACAAGTTTTTCTTTCTATTTTCTTCAGCAATATTTTCTATCACTCTACAGATGTTTTATCAACACAATGAAATGCTAGTGTTGACCCTGTTTAAACATACTGCCTTTTTCTAATTAGAGGAAAAATTCAGGTGAGATGAATTCTTTATAGGACTCAGATATTATGGCAAGTGTTAGTAACATATCATTTTTGAGACAATAATATATTTTATAATACTTCTTTACAAATTCATTCTCCACATTTTCCCAAATATTCAAAAAATACAATTGGGAGAGTTATCTAGAGAGATTTTTTTCCAATTATTTTTGTCTAAAGTTTATTTATCTTTCTAATTTATCAAATAAGACAAAAAGTTTATATATATGAAAATGCCAGTATGAAATTCATCATTCTCTATAATTGATGTATGCTAATAAAAAGAAAATTTTCCCATGTGAATTGATATCCTTAATATAAAATACAGTCAGCTATGATATAAAATTAAGTGGATTCCTAAAGATTTCTGTTTTACACAAAATCAAGGAAACCTTGGAGAGTACAAGGGGAAATGTGGTTAAAAACATAACACTCACATTCATACATAAAATAGTTAATAAAAATAAGGGTATTATTTGTGTATTAAATTGCCAAAAATATAAGTAATATAGTATGATACTTTACCTACAGAAGACTAAAGAGTTACAGTTTATTGTAAAAGTTATACCATGGTAATGAAGTCTGAAATCAGATGGGAATTTCTAATACAAGGCGTATGCAGGTGGATTTGGTTCAACATATACAGTGAGTTGAGGTATCTGGTAGATGTCTACGTGTATACACATGTGTTTTATGTTTCTATCCCACTGGGTTCAACTAGGTACAGCTGCATAGTAAATCTGGTGCTTCCTGCAGATTGAATAATATACTAGGAAATGTGAAATTCTTCTTATGATCACATTGGTCTGCAATATACTAGTCAGGTTGGAGCAAATTTGTTTACATAACAGGAATGAAGGCAAAACTGTAATAGCTTCCTGTTTTAGAATCATAAAGTTTGAAAGCTAATGAAAGACTCCATGCTTTGTCTTATTTCCTAATTTTGCTTCCTTGTATGACTCATTCTACAGCAGAAGAACAATTCTGATCTTTACAAAATTTATTTAAGTTACTTAACACATTCAAGTTCAGGCATAAAGGACTTTGTTTCTAGTATTGGTTTGAACTTAAAACTCCTACCTTTCCCTGCGTACATTGTACATCTTTTCACTTCATACACAATTCTAGTTATTGGTCCTCTCCACATATTTTGAACCATATTCAAAAATCATTTAAAAAATCACCATGTCATTATGGATTAACATACAGATGAAACATCCAAGGCAGATTATAAACAATCGTCTAATGAAAGAAAAGTGTGATAGTGCCTTTGAATGAGATATTTATTTCCACTAATATAGATAACAGAACACTAACTGTAACAAAATTTAATTCATTTAGCACACACTGAAGGTGGAACTTAACTAACAAAAGACCTACTGTAAAATCATTGCTGATGTCAAGTATCAGCATGTTTAGTTTTTCCAGTAAAAACAGCCTTTAATTGTTGGTAAACATTCCTAGAAAAGCTGATATAATTTTCATGCCATTTACTGACCTTAAGATTCTTTTTTAAGAAAGAAGATCAGAAGACTAGAAATAAGCATTTCAAAACTTGGCAATGATTTCTTTGAGCTGATTTACATAAATTAATATTGTGAGATTTTAAAATTCAATTTTAGCTTCCTAAGTTTACTTAAAACTTAAACAGTGAAAATATTTTAAATGTGTCATATTGTTGTAGTGAGAGTTTGCAAGGAAAACAATTTAATACAGGACACATAATTTACAGAATTATTTTATAGTAGTTACCCAAAGAGTCAAACACAAAAAATGCAGGAAGATTGTCCACACACTAAAGACCCCAAAGAATCCAACTGAAGGCCTGAATCCCATGGCAATATACTGCATGAATCCAGTTGAAAATTTAAAACCTATGACAATGTCTCATGCTAGTCTGTTTCACAGATCTGTACTGGGAAAGTGCAAGGGTCAGCAGTGAAAACTAGAAATTCTGTATCAGTGGGATGAAGGATCTGTGCCAGCAGGCTGAGGATTCTGTACTGTAGCCAGGAAGTGATGCTCAAAGTAAGGACCAGAGCTCCCCCAAAAAGTACCACAGCCATCCTCAGTGACAATGAGGCCCCAAGCTCCTCTAAGGATGAGAACAGCCATGTTCATATCAGGAAAGAACTTTGACAAGTTCTTCCAGGAAAGCCAGCTGCAACAGGACAACCAACAACACCCAGGAGAACCAACAATGGCAACTCTTTTACTCTTCAGTTCTTTTTATGTTGGCAACAGTCCTCAGGTGAGCCATCTACACTCAGTACCATGCTGACTCAGTTTAGCTAGTTACAAGTTGACACCAGTTGTCAATCCACCACAGATACTTTTAATCATTTACCGAGTACAGTTTGCCCAGTCACTGCTTTAATTTACTGTTTTTCCACTACTGTCCAGTGTTCATACACTGAAATTGAACTCTGTCTCCATTTGCTATGGAATCAGCTGGGTGAAAAATTAGCTCAGAATTTACTGCCACTTGAGTGAAAATTGAAAAATTCCACTTTAAGATCATAAGACTGCTGGGAATTTATCATGTTCAAATAATGTGCTGGCATTGTGTACTTTGTAATTTTACTGACTTTAATGGTTGCTGTCTGTCATGGTTTACGCCAGTGACCCCCAAGCCTCATGCAATTATGAACTCAACCAAATCTAGCACTTGTGACTGGTTTGTTGTCTAGCGCTTGGCTTGGTGGTGTGAGTGCCAAACTCCCCAGGTGAGGAGCCTGCATACAATGTCAGGACAAGAAGAAGGTGTCTCTCTCTTTTGCCCAGTCTTGCTTTGCTGTTTGCAGCAGCTGCGAATGACTGGCCTGCTGTGCCACCCTGCCTTGAGTAGGGACTAAGATCTCCAAGAACTGTAAGAAATAAATTTTGCCTTCCCTAACTTTGGGCATCAGGTATTTTGTCTCAACAACTAGTAAAAGGTAATGAAGAAAATGTCATTGCCTTAAGAATGTGAATTTTAAAATTTAGTTTTAGTTTCACAAATTTTAAAAATTAAATAATTATATACAATATAATATTATTCATTTGTTTTCTTTTTCTTTTCTTATTATTATTGTTATTTTTTTGGTACTGATGATTGAACTCATGACTTAATGCTTGCCAGGCAGGAGCTTATTATTTTATTCTGTAAACCTGATTTTGAGATTTGCATTTTAGACAAATAGGATAGCTTGATTTTATTGATATAATACTCTAAAAAATTTAATCCACTTAAATTTAAATCCTTCTCTGATCTTACTTTCTCTCTTGAGACTAAAATAACATTTTCAAAATAGCAGAAAAGTTTAACACATTATATAAGTACCATGGCAAAGTATTTTTTGGGAGCATTAATAAGTAATGTAACAATATTTTTTTGAAAAATCATCATTTTAATCAAGAAAATACTGTTAGTTCTGCAATGAGAATGAAATTAGTGCCTTTCCTTAGAAAAATACTATTGATTGTTTTTCATATTTCAACAACCATTTTCTTGGTTTTCATATGGTATTTGATTCCAAAATTGTCTACTATCAATTTGCAATCATATAGATGATGTAAGAATGAGATGCTATGAGATAGGCAATAATAAAATAAGAGCACAAAAGACACTATAAGTTAACTATTCTGGATAAAGTAGGTTCACAATATTTCAGACACACTGAAGTTTTACACAAAAAGGTCAATTTTTGTAAGATTTTTCCATAAAAATATTGTGAGACATTAAAAAAGAAAAACAAACAAACAAAAAACATGGAGCAACTAAGAAATAAGGATGACTTAGCTTGGTGATTTTTCTTTAGGTGATTATGATGAATGTGAATGAGGTAATATAACACAATCAGGATTTTATATGTGAAGAATAAACTAGATGATGAAAGAATCAAATAATGAGTGCAAACCATCTGTCTTTTTTCTCCTTAGGACTAAATTTTAATTAAGAATTAGAACTAAAATTCTAAGTAGCTATGCATCACAAAATTAAGGAAAAAAACTAAGCTGATCTCTAATAAAATGTATTCTTATAAAGTAAGAAAGTAAACTGAAAATGGAAAAAAAGAACTAATTATAAAATAATATAAAACAAATCAAGCTATGTTAACTTGTTTAACTTTCTGGCTACTTGACTTTATCTTTGTCTGAAAAAAGCCATCCACAGTGACTGTGTCTCAACCACATTTTATAACAAAGTTGATTAATTGGTAAGGTATTCTCAGTCATTTTAAGAAAGTAGATGCAGCCTGCATCAGGCGTAAGCTGCCTGGAGCCTCCCCTGTGGCCCATCCTGCCACCAGGAACTTAGCAGAAGCCCACATCAGGCATAAGCTGCCTGGAACCTACCCCAAGGGCCCGCCCAGCCACCTGGAACATATCTGAAGCCCGCCCAAGACTGAAAACTGCCCTGGACTGTTTCTGCTGGGCCCGCCCTCCCATCTGGAATATCAGAAGACCTCAGCAGGCTCCAGTTAGTGTGAAAAACTTTGGAACTATGCTCCCAGGTGGCAAACCTTGGACTACAGTGGATTAACTGTCTCAGTGTGGTGAGTATGCCCCTAAAATAGAGGTGTACAGTGGATAAATAGGGCCAGTAGTAAAACACCCTCCAACTAACTGTAAGACTTTGGTGAGTCTGAAAAGAGTATGTGTAATCTGCTCCTACACATAGAAAATATCAGGCAGAGTGAAAAATGACAAAATGAAAAAGCAAAATGCAGTCTCAAACATATAGTTCACCAGAAGCAAGGATAGGAAACATTGAAATAGAGGACCCCAAAAATAACACACTAGGAATCTCTGAAAAGATAGCGAGAGAAATAAAAAAAAAATCTGCATCAGTCTATAGAGGAAATCAAATGAAAAGTACTCTCCCATGTAAAGACAGAAATAACTACCGTAGTAAAGGAGTTGTTGAAGGCAGCTAAAGAAGAAGTAGAGAAAAAAGTACATGAGCATTGGAAACTGATTGAAACTTTGAATGAAAAATATAGAAAACAAGCAGAATTCATGAAACAAACTCAAAGAGACTTCCAAGTAATAAAAAATTCTATTGAAAGCATGAAAAACTGCCTAAAGGAACCTGAGGATAGGATTTTGGACCTTGAGGACAGGATCACAATTAGTGATCAAGAAAAGATAGAACTTTTAAAAATAACAAAGCAGCATGAAATGACAATCCAGAAGTTTCATGATGATGCCAAGAGCAACAATATAAGAATAATGGGCATTAGTGAAGATACAGGAGCCCAGGAAAATGACATATGTAAAGGATATACAGATTTAATACCAGAAAATTTCCCAAACATGGGGAAAGAATCTGATATGCAGATAAATGATCCATATAGAACAACAAACAGTCACAATCAACATAAATCCATGCCCAGACACTTAATAATTAATATCTCAGACACACAGCATAAAAACAGAATACTAAAAGCTGTCAGAGAAAAGACACAACTCACCTATCAAGGAAAGTCAATTAGAATCACAGCAGACTTTTCAGCACAAATCCTCAAGAAGAGCTTGGAGTGAGGTATTTCAAGCCCTGAAAGAAAACAAACTTCAACCCAGACTGATGTACCCAGGAAAACTTTAATTCAAAATTAATGGAGAAACAAGATACTTCCATGATAAAGAACAACTGAAGAAATTTATGTCCACCAAACCAACCCTAGAAAAGTACTGAAAGACTTACTAGACAGAGATAAAAATGACCAGAACCCCTAAAACAACAACAGAAAGAAACCACCAGGTAGGATAAACAATTAAATAAGGGGAAAAGCAGAAAGAAACAACTGGAACATAACATGGCAAAGTTGAGGCAGTACACATCAGTGATATCCATAAATATAAATGGCCTCAATTCACCTATCAAAAGAAATAGATTGACAGAATGGATCAAGAAATAGGACCCCAGAATATGCTGCATACAAGAAACACATATGACTCAAAAGGAAACTCATAGGTTAAAAGTCAAAGGATGGAAAACAGTATTCCATGCAACAGGAACCCAGAAAGAAGCAGGGGTAGCTATTCTATTTGCAGACAATGTGAACTTCAAATGTAAAATAATTAAAAGAGACAGAGAAGGTAACTACATACTTGTTAGTGGAAAAATTCAAGAGGAAGAACTAACAATTATAAATATATATGCACCAAATAAAGGAGCACCCAACTATATAAGACAGATACTAATGGACATGAAAAACCAAATACACAAGAACACAATTACAACAGGAGAGTTTAACAGCCCATTGTCACAAAGAGATAGATCAACTAGACAAAAAGTCAGCAAAGAAATAACAGAACTGAATCATACCCATGAGCAATTGGACTTAGTAGACATTTACAGAGTGTTCCACCCAACCACATCAGAAAACACATTCTTCTCAGTTGTGCATGGGACATTCTCCAAAATACACCATATATTATCCCATAAAAAATTCTTAAGTAAATGCAAAGGTATTGAAATCATACCATGCATAATATCTGATCATAGTGTACTGAAATTGTAAATTAATGGCAAAAGAAATTGGAAAACCTGCACAAATACATGGAAATTAAATAACAGCCTTTTGAACAACCAGTGGGCTACAGATGAAATTAAAGAAGAAATAAACCAATACCTACAATTCAATCAAAATATAGAAACAACATACTATAATCTGTGGGATGCAATGAAAGCGGTCTTAAGAGGGAAATATATAGCAATAAATTGTCATATCAAGAAAACAGAACAAGCACAAATAACCTAATGCTCCATCTCAAGCTTCTAGAAAAAGAAGAGCAAGCTAAACCCAAAGTTCATAGAAGAGGTAAAATTGTAATGATTAGAGCAGAAATCAATGCAATTGAAACTAAAAAAAAAAATACAAAGAATTAATGAATGGAAAAGCTGGCTTTTTGAGAGAATAAACAAAATTGGCAAACCCCTAGCTAACCTTATCAAGAGAAAAAAAGAAAAAAACCCAAATTAATGCAATAAGAACTGAAAAGGAAGAAACTACTACAGATCCCATGGAAATTCAAAAGATCATGAATACCTACTTTGAAAATCTCTACTCACATAGAGTGGAAAACACAGAGGAAATGGACAGATTTCTAGAAACATATGAACTACCAAAGCTCAACCAAGAAGATATAGCAATTTTGAACAACCGAATATCAGCTACTGAAATTGAAAACATAACTAAAAACTTACCAACAAAGAAAAGCACAGGTGCAGATGGATTCACAGCTGAATTCTATAAGAAATTTAGAGAAGTTTGATGCCAATACTCCTTAAACTCTTCCACGAAATTGAGAAGAAAGCAATCCTCCCTAAATCATTCCTGGAGGCAACTATTACTCTGATACCAAAACCAGAGAAAGATCCAACTAAAAAAGAGGAACTATAAGCCAGTCTCACTAATGAACATTGATGCAAAGATTCTCAACAAAATACTGGCAAATAGAATGCAACAAATCATCAAGAAGATTATACAGCATGACCAAGTAGGGTTCATTCCAGGAATTCAGGGATAGTTTAACATTCACAAATCAATAAATGTAATACACCACATCAACGAAGCCAAAAACAAAAACCAAATGGTCATCTCAATAGATGCAGAAAAAGCTTTTGACAAAGTCCAACACATGTTCATGATAAAACCCTTCAGAAACTCAGAATACATGGTGTCTACCTCAACCTTATAAAGGCCATCTATGATAAACCAACAGCCAACATTATACTAAATGTATAAAAACTGAAAGCTTTCACTTTAAAATCAAGAACAAGACAAGGATGTCCACTATCACCACTCCTTTTCAATACAGTTCTGGAAATACTACCCACGGCAATAAGAAAAGAGAGAGAAATAAAAGGAGTAAAGATGGGAAAGGAAGAAGTTAAATTATCACTATTTGCAGATGACATGGTACTCTATATAGAAGACCCAAAAATCTCCATTAAAAGACTACTAGAGGTAATAAACAAGTTCAGCAGTGTAGCTGGATACAAAGTCAATGCTCAAAAATCAATAGCATGCCTGTGCACAAACAAAAAAATTCACTGAGAGAGAAATTATGGAAATATCACCCTTTACAATAAAATGTAAAAAAAATGAAATACTTAGGTATCAACCTAACTAAAAATGTAGAAGACCTATATGCTGAAAATTATACTACACTGAAAAAGGAGACTGAAGAGGATATTAGAAAATGGAAGGATATTCTTTGCTCTTGGTTAGGAAGAACAAACATTGTGAAAATGGCCATAATCCCAAAACTGTTATACAGATTTAATGCAATCCCAATCAAAACACCATTGAAATACCTCACAGATCTAGATAAAACACTCCTAAAATTCATTTGGAAATAGAAGAAACCTAGAATAGCAAGGGCAATTGTAGACAACAAAAGCAAGGCAGGAGGCATCTCAATTCCTGACTTGAAACAGTACTATAAAGCCACAGTACTGGCAAAGAAATAGACCTGAGGATCAATGGAACAGATTAGAAGATGTAAGCACAACTACAAAGACACTTAGCCACCTGATATTTGACAAAGGGGCTAAATATGTCCACTGGAAGAAGGATGGTCTCTTTAATAAATAGTGTTGGAAAAACTGGCTCTCTACATGCCAGAGACTAAAACTAGATCCAAGCCTATCACCATTCACAACACTAAGGTGTAAATGGATCAAAGACTTAAATATTAAAACAGATACACTAAATCTACTGGAAGGCAAGGTAGGTAGAAATCTTGGAGACATAGGGATAGAGAAAGAATTCATGGACAAAATGCAAACTGCATGGGAAACACTTCAAAGAATCAACAAAAGGGATCTCATATTATTGAAAAATTTCGGCTCTTCAAAGGAAATCACCAACAGAGTGAAAAGAAAACCCACAGAGTTGGAAAGAATTTTAGCCAGCAACCCCTCAGACAAAGGACTTATATCCAGAACATATAGAGAATTAAAAAACATCAAGCCCCCCAAATTCAAAGACCTGCTCCAAACATTGGCATCTGAGATGAACACATCATTCTCAGAGAAAGATATACAAATGGCAAATAAATACATGAAGAAATGTTCACCATCACTGGTCATTCGAGAAATGCAAATTAAAACAACATTGAGATTCCACCACACTCTGGAAAGAATAGCTGTCATCAAGAAATAAACTGATAATAAATGTTGGCAAGGCTGTGGGGAAAAAGGAACACTGCTCCACTGTTGGTGGGAATGTAGACTGGTGTAACCATTATGGAAATCCATATGGAGGATTCTCAGAAGCCTAGGATTGGAAGCCCCACTCAATCCAGCTATTCCCCTCCTGGGTATTTTCCCAGAAGAACTGATAAGTTCATATTACAGTGATATATGTGCACCCATGTTCATAGCTGCACAATTTGTAATAGCTAAATCTTGGAAATAACCAAGATGCCCATCAACTGCAGAGTGGATGAAAAAGATGTGGCATTTTTATACAATGGAATATTACTCAGCTATAAAAGTGGATGATCTTGAAGCCTTCATAGGTAAGTGGAGACAACTTGAGCTATCCTCATTAGTGAAATAAATAAGAATCATATTTATAAATATCATATTGTGTCTCTAGTGTAAGAAGTAAATAAGAACTACAAGTGTAATAAACCAAAATGTGTAATTGCTATTGTAAAAAAGAGAGGAAAAGAAAGTGCTCTAAGGGATATAACTGCGTGTATGCTTGAGTGTGTAAAATAGATGACCACATTGCTGAATCTTTGTTGGATCTTTGAACAGAACTGTTTGTAGTCTGACTGTTTGAATGTTTACTATGTACCCTTCAACTTTGTAACTTGAACAACTACATCCAGGATGACAGCACGTAGTTTATAAACTATTGATTTCTTAGTGGGGCTTTTTCTCATTTTCCTTTTTTTCTCTCTTTTTCTTTCTTTCTTTTAGAATTCTGTATTGTTGCTACCCTTTTTTTCTGTTTTGTTTTTTTTTCTTCTCTTTAAATAAAATTTTAAAAATGTTTAATTGCTATTGTAAAAAAAGGGGAAAAAGAAAATGCTATAAAAGATATAGCTGCATGTATGTTTAGGTGTGTGCGATTGATATCCATATTTCTAGGTCCTTGTTGGATTATTGAACAGATCTGTTTGCACTCTCATTGCTAGAGTGTCCACTTTGTGTGCTTTAATTTTGTAACTTGAAAAACTATTTCTAAAAAAATATGTAATTTATTAACTAGTGATTTCTTACTGTTTATCTTCTTTTCTTGAAATTCTGTAATATTTCTATCCTTTTTCTATTTTTTTCTCTTTAAATAAAAAAAGAAAGTAGATGCCATTTTCATCTCAATACTTGAGACTCTGAAAGAATAAATACTTAAATTTTAACTTATTCTACTTGGAAATATGATCATTTTATGAATAATTTTCCCCTAAGGAAAACATTAATAATTGCCACACATGGAGGCAAAAGGCCTCTTGTGAGGCAGAAAACATAGTATGGGAATATATAAAATTTAAATAAATTCTTGTTGTGTTTCTTGGCCTGTTCTCCACTGTTTTTGCTTCGTAAGATGTTGATGTTCTAAAATCTATAGTGAATACTGTGTGAGGCTAAAAAACTATTTAAAGAGAAAAAGTAATTAGAATAAAGGAAAAAAGGAAAGAAGGAAAAGGAAAAAGACAAACTTGTGTGTGTATATATATATATATATATATATGATAACTAATAATTGTATTAGTTATTGGAAAAGAGCAGTTAATACTCATGTTTAGATCAATTTTACATGTCTGCATCTGTTAATCTAAGCAACCCTCTTGAATATAACAATATACAATATTACTGCTATTGTCAAATTCCTGTCATCTTGTTTTATAAACCTATACTGTTATTCTATATGGTTTATTGTTGTTGTTTTTGTCAGTATTGATTTTTTGTTTTTCTTTTCTGTGCCTTTTTAATCTTAAATTTTAAAAAAATGATATTGATGGGATCCCTTACATACTTGGGTTAAGCCTGCCCTTGAATCAGGCTTTGTTTTTTCTTTGTATTTAAAGTCACAGTTGCAGAAGTATGTAGCACACTTGGTTTCTTTTAACATTGAAAATCACTGGAGAAATTTCACATTAGCTACCCTTATCTTTAAATATATTGTTATGATACTGTAAGATATCTATGAATAATTATTAAGGATAAATTCTTTACTTCTTTATTCTTTCTGTGAAAAAAATGTGTTCATGGAATAGATAATTTAAGTTGTTGGTTTTAGAGCTGGACATATGGGTGTTAAATGTTAATCTATCTTTATTTTTTTAGGGGAAAATTGAGATTGGTGCAAGAATTAAATAGTTTGATTCTTATAAAGTTTTTCAAAAAAATGTTTGATTCTAATTCAGTTCTCAAAAATGCTAATTGTCCTAACCTGATTTATAAAATAGTTTTAAAAAACATTACTTTGAATAGGAAAGCTATGCCATATACTAATCACATGTGACACATTTAATAAGATAACCATTCTCACATGTGACTGACTTCTCACATATAAAAATATATACCTCTGAGAGTACAAGATTTTTTTTCATGATTACCAGTATTACAATGTACCATGTTACACAATAAAGACATTTGAAAAATATTAGATTATGTTTTGTGTGATACAGACAATATATTTAAAGCAGATGATTACACTAACATCTTTATGTAGGAAAGCTACAAGTTTATCTGACAAAGAAATGTGTGCTTTGTGGCTTATCAGAACTATACTGCATCAGTAGGAACTAAATTTCAATTAAAAAAATTCTTCCCTCCAGGGCCCCATGTAGGGGCTCAGTGATGTTGCATTGAATGTTAGGTGTACGAAGCACAGGAACCTGCCATCCTTTATCCTAGGCTGTACCACAGAACCTGGGGCTATGGTGTTCTAACCCACATCTCCTTTACCATTGGCTGCTGGCCCATCAAAAGCCATTTTTTTCATGGAAGACCAGGAGAGATTCCCTGTGCAATATCACTGGAATCAAAATGAATGAGTTCCCACTGGATATTTGCAAAGAAAATAGATTTGGACTTTAAAAAGCACATCAGTTTTATTTCGTTTCAGTGAGTGAGATGAAATATGGTCAGTACTTCTGAATCTTAATAATGAACATTAGTGTTTTGAGAATAAATTTTAATAGGCTCAAATTGTTCTCTACTAATTCTAATGAAATATATAAACATTAACCCCACGATTGTGGTTTTTAATAACTATACAGTCAAATTTCAAATCAAAGAAATCCTTATTAGTCCAATGTGCTGGATGATCATTTCTGACTTTATATACTTAAAATTAGGTTACAATTTCAACCTTTCCCATGGACAGATATCAAAATATACCCAATTTTTAAAACCTCATCCTGCTTTATTTTGTTACCTGGAGTGCTTGGAATATTAAGTGAAATAATCCAAAGCACACAACAATCCTTCGGTTATAGTTGATGTTCAACAAAAGGGAGCTATTACATTTATGGTATGCTCAACAAAAGGTAGATATTTATTACATTTATGATGGAACTCTATTGCTGATGATGATTTTCAAAAAATACTGAAGATTCTAATTTTTTGATGTTTTATGACATAAGGAAAAAATAATCTGAAGCTCTAGAGATGTGATTATACTAATGTTTCTAGATTATCTAGATTTTACCTAGAGAAAGAGTAAAGCAAGTGCTAAAAGCATAAGATTTCTGTTGAACCAGTAACATCTAGAGCTATTACTCAAGGCAAAAGAGTTGAATGAAATGAAAAAATGATCAAGAAACATTAAGAGTGACTGCATGTAAAGAGAGCCAAGCATCTTCATGGAAGCAGAAGAAAAATAAAACACAAAATAGAGTTTTGCAAAAGACAGTATTATCAGAGAAACTAAAGCTAATAACTTCATAATTACAAGAAAATTAAGGTGTCAGGTAGTGAGGGTGTCTCATAAGCGTCAAGACTGGGGAGAGATCCTTGCATATGACCCCAATATCACAAGAACCAGTGTTAGTAAACAGCGAAGAATAAAGCTGTGATAATTTTATTAGAACTGAGTGGTAAATGTGAAGCATAAAAAAAGAAAATAGTAAGCAAAACCAGCTTCAGAATATCCTTCCTGTTAGCCATGTGAAAAAGCCAAAGCACAGAAAGAATAATTTACTTGCCCTAAATTATGAGTCACAGAGAGCGGAACTAGTATTAAAATTCTGTTCTTATGGGGGTCACTGAAATAACAACCCTCATTCACATATTCAATTTGTAGTTAATTTTAACATAATTAAATTACCCAGATTTAATGAAAAATAAATACATTTCTCTTGGCTTATAAATGAAATTCTTTTCTGTTGGGTCAAGAATGAACTCTGTTAGAAAATGAATGACTTTCAAGGGGAAAATTTTTTCTAATATTGGTCAAAATTGTACTTAGTCACAGATAAATAGTTAGATGAGAGGATTATTCAACTGTGGGTGCCACATTAAAGGATTAAACTTTAGTTGACAAGGAAGTTAGCATCACTGGACAAAGATGATTGCTCCTGTAATTCTTCACATTGTAACATGGCTCTGAATTAGCCTCTTGATGTGCCTAGTGTAATTAAATTGTACCTGTTGTTTGGGGGGAATCATAAAAGCAATTAGTTTCAGCTTCTGTTTATTTCCATTCTTCCTCTAGACAAGAAAGTTGTTTATCCTATCACAGTAATTAAGATGATAGGATAATTTTCCAAAAATTGATCCCAGAGATTGTATGATTGAATCTCACAGGTGTTTTATCAGAATCATTTATTGGGAAAATTGTTTTGAAATGTCTGTAATTCATCAGGGCTTTGTGAGAACACATATACTCACAAGAGTTTTTCATTCTCTACAACCAAAACAGAGCATGTGGTATATTGTGTTATCATGCTGGAGAAAAAGAAATGGGAACCTTTTATTTTCTCAAAAAGTGTTGTAGGGGACATTTGCACTAAATATATACTATTGTCTTTGAAGTATTTGGGTCTTTTGCATTCAAAAGAAAAAAACAGACTTCCAAATAAATACATTGATGTATGAGACTATGTTATTAGTCAATATTTTGTCTGGTAGTTAGTAATAAAAATTAGCTTTACATAGATAAAGAATGTTATGACATAAAAATTATTCCATGCATACACAATCTTATTTGTTCAGGGTAATAACATAATTAAAAATCTTCTCATTACCCAAAAAGATGTCTTAAAAACATTAACAAGCACATTCTTCCATTTAATCAAAAAATACCTCTACGAATTTCTACAATTCACATCCTTTTTATCTATATTTTATTCAGGATAATAAAATAGTGAAATTTCTTTCTATCATGGAGCTCACATGATAGCTTACAGCCTGGGGAACAGAAGAAAAAAAGAATATAAGAACATTACAGGAAGGTATGGAGAATGAAACAAATGAAAGATTATAACATCACATGGAGTTAAAGAGGAGATAAAAATAACCAAATTATAGGGACAGTAGATGCTATGGGGAAAAAGAACAGGGTTAGACAGTCAGAAGTATATGGAAAGGGAAGAAATGAGTGAGGTAGGTGAGGAAAATATTCAGTGTGCCTTTGAGGTAGCCATCCAGATGAAAAGGAGAAGAAAATGAGATTATTTTATGAAAAGCCGTATCAGCTCACTTTTTAGGTAATATATTTTAGGTCATAATTTTTCAAGTCATAATCGTTAGTTTTAAATTAAGCTAGTCATCTTGGCCACATTTTTAACTGTATCCCTCCCTACCTTATAAAGCAAGTTGTAATCCAACCAAGGGTGGAAATAGTATTTTGATTGGGATTTCATTAAATCTGTATAACAGTTTTGGGAGTATGGCCATTTTCACAATGTTGGTTCTTCCTACCCATGAGCAAGAGATATCTCTCTATTTTCTTAATTCCTCTTTGATTTCTTTTTTCAGCATATTATAATTTTCAATGTATAAATCTTTTACTTCCCATGTAGATTGATTCCTAAGTATTTCATTTTTTTTGTATGTTATTGTAAAGAGTGTCATATAGTTGAGTGTTCCCATATTTGGTGCACAGATATTTATGATTGTTGTCTCTTCCTCTTGAAATTTTCCCCTGACAAGTATATAGTGACTCTCTATCTCTTTTGATCACTCTTGGTTTGAAGTTCACATTATCTGCCTTTCTTTGTGTTTTTGTCACATGCTTTGACTTTCAATCTATGAATTTCCTTTTGAGTTAAAAGTGTTCCTTATATATGACATATTGTAGGATTTTGTTTCTTAATCCACTCTGGCAGTCTGCTTCTTTTGATTTGTGAATTGAAACCATCAATATTGATGATTATAACTGATAGGTATTGACTTATTTTTATTTTCTCCCTGTTGTTGATTCTCTCTCTCTCTCTCTCTCTCTCTCTCTCTCTCTCTCTCTCTCTCTCTCTCTCTCTTTTGTTCTGTTTAAGTTCTTGTCCTGCTTGGTGGTTTCTTTCTGTTGTTCTTGGAATTGTGGTCATCTTTGTCTCTTTCTACACTATCAGTATGCTTTGTAGTGTTAGTTTTGTGGTCATGAATTTCTTTAATCATTCGTTGTCATGGAAGTATCTTATTCTCCATTGATTTCAAAATATAATTTTGCAGTGTACACCAGTCAGAAGTATCTTATTTCTCCATTGATTTTGAAAGATAGTTTTGCAAAGTACGTCAGTCTGGTTTGGAAGTTGTTTTCTTTCAAGACTTGAAATACTTCACTCAAAGCTCTTTTTGACCCGAAGAATTGTGTTGACAAGTTTGCCATGATCCTGATGGGCTTTCCTTGATAGCCCAGAGAAAAGAAACAGTTCTTTTGCTGAATTTCTGGGATCTTAATTATTACAGGTAAGGATGTAGGTTTATTTTGGTTATAGCTAATTGGAGCTGCATATGCCTTATCATATATGTCAGATTCTTTTCCCATGGTTGGAAATTTTTTTGCTATTTCTTCTGAAAATAGGCTTTTGATGTCATTTTTGTTGATTCTTGCTATGTCATTGACACCTATAAGTCTTAAATTGTTTTTCTTTGCATCATCTTGCAGATGTCAAATTGTTTCCTGGTTCCTTGTTATTTTTTAGAGCTCTTACCTGTTGTGATTATTAACTTCTATTCTGTCTTCAAGATCTGAGAGTCTCTCTTCAGCTTCATTCAAATAGTTTTGCCAGCTTTCAATAGAATTTTTAATTTCTTGAATATCTCTTTGAATCTGTTTCCTGTATTCTAATTCTTTCCTGTATTGTTCATTCAAGGTATCCATCATTTTTTATGTTCCTTTAGCTTTTTAATCTGTGTCTTCTTTAGATATGCTCAACATTTCTCTCAAACATTTCTCTTTTTTAACTTGAGAGATTATTTCTGATCTAATTTTCTCTATAGATTAATAGAACTTTTTTTACTTCAGTTACTAATTTTTCAGACATTTCATTTGTGTGATTTCTATGTCAATGTCTCCTGGGCTTATTCTTGGTGGGTTGGAGGTCTGAGATTTCATTTTGCTCTTTCCTTTTGTCATTTTCATATTTTCCTCCAGACAAGCTGATTAAGTCCAAGGCACTTCCTTTATGCTGAATGACTGTTCCATGCTGTAAAAGTGTAGTCCAGGCACCTGGGTTCCTATGAACTGAGGTGCCCAGAGTGACAAAAAAAAAAATGACGGACAAGGCTTCTACTCTCCCTTGGCTCAATGGAGCTCCTCCCCAGTGGTAGAGGGTCTCCAGGAAAGTCTCTTCCAGACCATACTTCTCCCTAGGGTGTTCTGTGGATGGTTCCTGGGCGCTGCACTGGGCTGGACAGGGCTCAGCTTCTCTAAGTCCTATGAAGTTTGCCAGGGTGCTCCCCCAATGGATGTCACTGGGGCATTGCACTGGGTTGGGTGAAGCTTGAAACCTCTGTGTCCCATGCAACTGGCTAGAGTGCATCCCCAAAACATGGTGCCATGGCATTACTCTGGGCTGGACAGGACTCAGCTCCTCCAGGACCTGTGCAGCTAGCCAGGGTATACCCCAATAGATGGCCCTGTGGCTTTGGGCTGGGCTGGGCTGGGCTGGGCAGGGCAGGACTCAGTACCTTTGCCCTGGGATACTAGGCTGGGAAGAGTTTGGATCCTCTCAGACTCACACAGCTTGCTGTGGTGCACCCCCAAAGTATGACACTGGGTCCTTGCACTTTTGTGGTTTTATAGCAGATGGTAAATTTAGAGCCTGTTATTCCATCATGGTATGAAACAGACACCACTTCTAAAAAACAAACAACTAACATGGTAGAAAGGAGAAAAGAAAAACTGAAAATTATATATAATTTATGCATATATATGTATAAATATGTGTGTATGTATATATGTGATAGATAAAATAATTATACTACTGATCTTGTTAGAGGTAACTGAATTAGATAGAAATATAGGCAGTCAGATAGGACTAGGCTGTCAAAAGAGCCAGTGCAGAAGATCAGATATCTTGTAACTCTGGGGGAAACAGACACCTCCTGCTGTGAACAAGACTTCAAGACAAAAAGATAAAAGAAATGCACCCATATAGCTTCTAAGGATAAACATCAGGGATTGATATTCTATATAGGTATCTCCTCCTGAGGAAGCCAGGAGTCACTAACCCAACCCTCTATAGGAAGACTCCCTGTTTGGTGTTTTTGCCTGATTACTATGTGACTTGCTTCTCTATTTCTCCCCAGTGTAGTCAATTTTACCTGAGCAGTTATACTCATAATCTTATTGGTTCACCATAGTTCTGTCCCATCTTATGCCAACCTTGTGAGCTCTCATTTTCCCCACCTTGGATCCACCTCACTTTTTACTCTATAAAAGTTCCTAGAAAAAAACAGAGCCTTTGGCAGTCCACTTGGGACCCCTTCTGTCTCTCTTTCTCTTGGACAGAAGCTTTCTTTCTCTCAATGAATGCATTTTGCTCTTAACTTCCATTGTTTCTAAAATTCAATCTTCAATTTTAGAGAACATGAACTTGTACCAGACATCTAGTACTTTTGGAATTTCTTTCCCCTATATCAATCTCTATTAGTTCATCAAAATGAATGATTTGTGCTTATATTATTTGATCAAGTTTTCATGCCTATATCTTGTAATCAGAGCAACGACTTTGACAATGCAGTTTATTAACCATTGTTAGTCCCCTGTTACCTTATTTTGAAATTCTGTATCATTATTTTTATTTTTGTTTTTTCAGGTAAAAATAGACACACACACACACACACACACACACACACACACACACCAGAACATCTAGAAAACATTTCTACTTCAGGACTTTTGCCATGCCTTAAAATTGATCATATTATACAAATACATTACAATTCAAACACTAGAAAGACATCAAGATGCCAATTCAGATCTCTCCTGCTTCTTTTTGTGTCTTGTTAAACTTGTGATATGTAGTGATTCCAGCCCAAATACTGACCTTATCTTCATAAGTTATTTTCATGGCAGTTGGCAATCAGAGATTATTTTTTTCACAGCAAATCATTTGCTAATTTTTAAATCTCAGCTTCTGTAAACAATGGCACTCTTTGGCCAGTGGAATGAATTATGGCAAATGTAACAGTTTCCAGATTACTACTGACATATTGATAGTCAATTGATTTGTTCATATCTTCTAGAATACCAGTCTATCTTACAGTCACAGATATCTGGTATTTTTAGGTTACCAATAAACACTTCAGATGCAAAATTAGAAAAATAACTCCCAGACTTTTGCAGTTCTATCCCCTTTTAATTGTTGCCAGATCTCTCTTATTGCTATTAAGCACCATATTCCAGAATTTCAAGAATCTCTTACATAATTTCTTGCATAGATAAACCATCAGAAACCAGAAATGCAGTATAATTTTATTGCAAGCAAGTTTATATGAAATTATGAAATGAATCACATTTTTCCATAATATACTGTTGATCCCAAAATAGAATTCTGTGCCTTTGAAAATTTTCTTAGCCCTTTCATGCCCTTTCTTAGCCCTTTCATGCCTTTCTTTGGAAATTTCATCTTGTATTTCACTATTTTGTATTTTTTAATTAATCTGATTTTTATCTAAAAATTTTCCTGGGATGATTTTTTAAACTCTGTTGAAGTAAAGATATAATCTTTGAGAATTTATATTGCATTTTTAGAAAATAAAACACAAAATATGACAATATACAAATGGTGGCTGCAAATATTTGCATATTCTGCTGTAGGCAAATTTTTGCTGTATATTTTAATCTCACCAAATTTAGAGGTGAAAAACAGTTCTGATACCATTCTTTACCATAAGTACCATATTTATAGAAATTAGGTTTTTTTAACACTATATTTATCAGCAAAGAAGTTCTGTTTGTGGAATTTATTGAATTTTAGAGAGTTTATATCTAATGTCCACCCAAATGTAACATTTAAAGGGGTTTGGTTTAGGTAATATTTCCTCCTTGAAAATCTTTGTTTTCCTCCTGTTACCCTGTTCCCTAAAAGACAAACATTAGTTCTCTATTTCTCTCAAATCAGAGGATCATGATGAGATGTTCTAATATTTTTATGCAGTGTTATTTGTTGTCTAATTACACACAAAGCATACATGGAAGACTGTTTTCCAAGTCTGAGTCCAAGATAACTTTTTCTATGTGTTTTTGTAGTTCCTCCCATTAAGTGTTGAAATATATTTTCCACCTCTTGTGTTTAGTTTAGTCACAGTGCCTATATTTAGGAAGAGGAGTAGGAAAGAACATTGGCATTTAGTACTTAGAGAAAAAGCTTGAAGAGTTCTCCCATCTGCTTTCAAGTCTCCATCCTCCCATGATTGAAATTTACTTCAGGCATCTATTGACCCTAAATTGCAGTTCAGTTAAAGATGCTGATATTTGCATTCTTGGAAACTTTTTCACCATTTCTGTGGAGCTCTTCAATCATGTTGGAGTTGCATGAAATTCAAAGAACACAGAATAGTAAACTTGTCAGAGACATAGCTCAGAAACCTGAATCTAGGGATCTCAACAGCCTAGATTCAGCCACCTGCCACTTTGAAAATCCAATCAGAGAGACCAGTGGTGGTGAATCATGGACAGGAAATTATTTAGTATGGCCATACTAGTAAGGAACAGGGACATAAATGTCCTCAACCTTGTCTCTAGAGCATATGAACTTCAGGAATATACAGAGAAGGACGAAAACCGAGGGAAAGAGTATGCATAGTCAAGTTGCCTTGATCAAATCCTGGTCTGATTGCATATTGTTGTTTTCTGGTTATGAAATGTCTTACTGATGCTTGGGAAGTCTTTATTGCCTGAGGAGACAATTTGGTTTCCATCATGATGTGATTTGTCTAATGTAAGGCTCAGTGTTCTTGGAGCTTGAGAGAAGGTGAGGACAATTGATTTACTGAAAGAGAAGACCAGAAAACCAAAAGGGGTCAGTCATTACAATGACGGGAGCGGTGGACAGCTTTGAAGAAGTCCCTGTTATATTATTAATGCAGCAGAGAGCAAAAAGAACAAATGATATATATATGCATTTGACACTTACAAATTCTTGTACAAGTCTTCCTACAAAAGGGCTCATATAGTATCTATTGATTAAAATTCATCTAATTTAATTATGCCAATCTGGTACTATGCTCTTCAAATCCTATCATCCTCATAGTGTATCCTAGATTGGCAAATGTTCTCTTACATTGCTTTTGCCCAGCTCAATAACAACCATCTCTTCTGACTCCCCAACTGACCTCTGCTTTATGTTTACCTTGTTTCTCTGAGATCAACAACAAGTCAATGATGAGTTCTTAAACAGACATAACTTAGTTTATCCCAGAGAATAACAAATGTCCAACCAATTGGTTTCTATTACTGTTGGTTAAAGCTTTACTATTTTCCAGTTTGGTAAACTGTCCAGTGCATGCAAAAGTGGCACTAGAAAGAGATTATGAGTTATTAGAAATAAAATTATCCTTGGTTTCATAATGATATAACAGTATCACTAGTGTCATTATTGTTTGTGTGACAGAAAAACACATAAGTAATGTGCATTTATTTTGAAAGTAAATGTCTCCTATATAAGTTTTAAAGTTGACTATAATCCTCTTCAAGGTTTTTAAAATGGACATTTAGCAAGTAGAACAGGGAAGGTAACTGAAAAATTTTGTCTCTTGACCTCTAGTTATGCCGATGTATCAGACATTAAGAGTTAAATCACAATCCACTATTTCCAAAGGGAAATTTAATGGATATTTTTTAAAAAATGAAACATCCAAGTGTTGGAAAAGTATCATCTTTGATGCTTTGAGGTGATTGTTTTTCATTTTGTTCCTTAGAGTGTAATAGAGAATTCAAGACAGAAGAAAACAGATGTGCTTATCCTGATAGAAGTGGGTAGATCTGTCGATATCTAAGGCAGCAGTCAAAATTTAGAGGAAAATGCTCTATAGAAGAGAAAGATTGCCTGCATCTGCCCCAAACTCCTCTTCTCCTTAGTGAATAAAAAGGGCAGCTCCTATTTTCCCAACATGGCAATACAGAAGATAAGGCTTCTGGAAACACCAGGAGGAATTTTTCACTCCTCCATCTGCAAAACCCAGGGAACTGCAGGAGATAATGATTGCCCTGAGATTCTTTATGACTGACTTCAACACAGAGCTTCTTCCCAGCCCTGATGAGACAACCTCTGTTCACAAATGAGATTTTGTATTAAAAATATTCAAGTAGGAATTATGTATTAGCAAGCAGTGGTAATTTATTTTATTAAGCATTCAAATTGCTGTTATAATACATCAGCAGAAATCTTGGCAGTGAACATTATTCTTCATTTAGTAGAAAATGTAAAAATTACTTCCAGATTCTTCTGAGTAATTACTCTGAGTCACCCTTTGCTTTTATTTTGCCATATGACTAACACTTCTTGAACACATATATCGAAAAGGTAATCATTTATCACTGATCTAGCTTGTGTATTTTCCCAACTAGGGGAAGTAATTTGACCACATTGCTGTGGAATAATGATGTGTCAGATTTTCTCATTTAAATGATCTATTTGTTACTTTTATGAGTATGACCAATCATTACATTTTTAATCTAATTTAAAAAGATTTGTTAAATAAGTTGAATTCCCTAATACCTTAAAAAGTTAAAAATTTAAGTATTTTATAGTGGGAATATTTCACAGTAATTTTAGTTAAAGATCTTTTTAAAACATTTATTTCAAATGAATATTTGCCAAAGGAATGAGAGAAAAATGTTTATATCATATTTTCATATGTGTGATTTTTCTTAGGGACAAATCACATTTTTCATATTCTCAGAATTGTGTATAGTAATATTACTGCTAACCTTTAGTAAAGAGGTAGTAAGTACTGTAAAACCTGCTACTTTTAAAGAGAATAGTTCGTATAATGCTGAAAAGGCACCCCAGAGCTAGGTACTAATAGTCTCTATATTTAACTTGTGAGAACTAAGCACAGGGATTGATATTCCTCAACTTGTCAAAGCTGGTTAATATCCAAAATAGGATGTAATTCATGTTTTTATTTTTTTCTCAAGATCTCATGTTCTTGAGTTCTGTACAATTGGCAAGAAAATTAATCCTAACTTTTAAGCTTAAAAGAATTACAGAAAATTCCAGACTCCACAGCTAGATTCAGAAGTCAGCAAAAGCAAAGAAAGCAACCGAAGCTACATAAGCAAATTTAAATTGATACTATTTTTTTTAACCAAAAGCTGCTTTCAAAGACCAGGATAGTGCCTTTCAAATCTTATAAGTTACTTTAAAATATTCAGTAGTGTTTAATACTACGATTTCTGCTTATAATCATATGAAATGATTTTCCTGTACTACTAAATCAAAAGATGCTTCATTTTGCCATGGTAACATGATTAAACTCAGAAGCTATTTTTTTTAAATCTTCCACAATTTCCCCACAGTATAGTTGACACACGAGATGAAAGGAATCTTGGCAACTAAAGTGATACAGAGTATATTGATTGATTTACATGAAATAAATATACAGCACAGGGGTCAATTCTCAGACCCAATGCAATTTAATAACTTTAGAAAAATTATTTTAACTCTTACACTCTTAAGTTTTTCTAACTTAGAAATAAATTAGCTGGTGATAGATTCTAAGATTTCACTCATTTTAAATAATATGAAATCTTTAAACTTATTAAAATTAGTTCTTTATATAAAAGGTTGTCACCCAGTCTGCCGGATGTGTGGAGACCTAATGAAATGATTCTGCTGATCAAATTAATGGCAAATCTATATTAATATGATCAAGAGATTTCAATTCTTAAATAAAAATTGACTTAGGAAGGAAATATTCCCAAAGTGACATTCATTCATTTGTAATAAGTACTTCCATTTGATGGAAATACAGCTAATAATGAGGTAATTCTTCAAGGAAGTTAAGACTGAAATATTATAATCCACACAGCAACAATATATCATTTCTTGAGTTATTTTCATTTATTCATCCTCTTCCTTGGGTGCATTCCATAGCTTCCATTCCTACCACCTGTTGTTGGTTTAAATTCAAAAGCCTTTTCAAGATGGTATAGTCATCTCAAAGTCAGAAAGTCTGGACTTTTAGCCATCATTACCCTTTTCAGATTCTAAACTTTAAACTGAAATTCTTTATTATAAATGGAGATTAATACTTCATAAATCTAATCCAATGTAGATATAAGAAATACATGGTCTAGTATATGAGAGATATTTCAAAAATCAGTTATCATTTATAAATTTATTTTTCACTCATTCATTTGTTTGCTCCTCCTTCCAACAACCACAATCCAACACTTATGCAGTGCTGATGATTATAAGATTCCGCCCCAAAGCAGGACAATATAATTTCTACTCCTAGTGAATGCTCCATTGTGTTAGGAAGACTATTTGCAGTTAGAATTCAAAATGCTGAAAGAGAAGTAGATAAAAAACCCAACGTAAATAACAACAACAAAAAATGTGTTATTAATGTGTAAATAATTTAATTTTATTTGTGGTGAAATGAGGTAGTTAAAGAAATATTTCTGGAAAAATCAATTCTGAGTTGAAATTTGAAATGAAAAAAGTTTTCCTGGGAGAGAAGGGAGAAAGGGAAATAGAAAAGCAAGGACAATGAAGGAGCAGAATTCAGGAATTTGCTGTCACTTTCCCATTGCTTACAGGTGGGTGAGAAGTGGCAGAGGATAGAAAAGGGAGAGGTTTTGCCATGTGCTGGAGAAGCATCAATGCTTTTGGTGCTTGAGTGTCTCGATGTGACCTATGCTTTGGAAAGGTCTTGTGAAGCGATGTGGAACAAATGGCTAATTTTTATTTTTTATGTTTTATTCTTCTGTTGTTTAAGTCACCCAGTTGTTTAACCAGCTACATTTTATTCATTACCTTTGGTGATTCAGTCTACCTTCTTTATTTCCTGCCTTTAAGAGGTTCATATATCAAGTAAAAATTAATTCATATAAGACAAAACTTAAGGATATTTGTTCAGAAGAAGATACATTAGCTTGGAAGATTGTATCTCTTATTATTTTAATAAACTAATCTAAGTGTAGAGATAACTAAGTGAGAAGTTTCATTCTGTTCTTCACAGAGTCCATTTAATGAGTAAAAATAAATATAAGTAAAAGGACTTGGGATCTTGTTGTGGGAGAGTACTTGTCTAGATGCCAAAAATGAATAAATAAATAAACAAAACTGGACAGTTAAAGACAGTTTTACAGACATGAGACAATTGGAACACAAAGTTTGGTACACGTAAGTGCCTGAGAAGCCAGCAGCAATGCTAGGGAGAGAAACATTGCAGTAAGCTAAGTAGATGGGTAAGTTTCCTAGTGGGTGTGAACATAGGATGAAGGTAGATGCACCAAGCCTGGAAACATGCTGGAGAAGTCTGTCATGTGCAGGTGTCTGTATCTGATATATCTTCCTGTCTGTAGTCAAAGAGATTTCATTTGGATTCTTAGACTTTCTTCACACATTCTTTAAAAAATAATGAAATAATTGATACTGTCTATTTCTTAGTATTGAATGGTTTAGTCATAATCTTTACTCATTCCCCACTGTAAGAAAGAAATAATTTACTTTGTTCTGTTGGATCAGGGGACTGAAAATAAACAGGCGTCTAAACTACATATTGTAAATCTTCGCTTAAAATAAAAATTTATATCTCTATACTAGTAAGCCAGCTTTTTTCCAATATTACAGGGCAACATGCTAAATGCTCTTTGAAGACATTTTTTTTTGTTTAAAATTCCATAATTTAGAACAATTTCAGAGTTTGACTAAGAAATGTCAAAAAAGTAAGACAAGGTAATAATTTGAGCCTTTTTGAATATTTTGGTTACTAGGGAACACTTTCATTTTGCTTTTATCTTAAAACAACTTTATTGAAACACAACTTACATACCATGCAATTCAGTAGTACAATTCAGGGTTTTAGTATATTCAAATATATGTATAATCACTACAACAGTTAATTTAAGCACATTTTTTATCACCAAAGGTAGCTCTGTATCCTTTATCACTACCCTCATTTGCAATCCCTGAGCATCTACTAATCTATTTTGTTTTTATAAACTTATGTATTTGGTACTTTCATATGAATGAAATCATCTAATATGTGGAATTTTGTGACTTTTTTCAAGTTTCACCCAAAGTTTTAACATATATTATTATAACATTCCTTTTCTTGACCAAATAATATTCCATGTGCTGGGAGCCGAGCCACTGAAGCTGGAGATTGATCGCATGTGTGGGGCTGAGGTAAATCCAGCCCAGAAGAAGCAGAGAAACCAAAACAAACTGTGTAATCAAGTTGTTCCAGCACTGAGAAGGCCGGGGGCCCAGGCCTGTGGGGAAGCAAGTTGTGGGCAATGGGGTTAAATTGATACTTTGGAGGGTATAAATAAAGGTGCTTCAGTGGTTGAGCAGTTCCTTCCTCCCATCAGGAGAGTAAGAGCTCCACTTGACCCCAGCTTTGTCTTTTCTTTATTTTTCTCATCCTCTCATCAGTCCTTAACCCCAACAACCTCAGGAGCTGCTTTTGGGTTGCGGCACCATGAAGTAAATATACCTTCTCATATTTTTGTTTTATCATTTTCCTTGTTTACTGACATCTGAGTTCTTTCTATATTTTAGGTATTATGAATAATGTTACTGTAAACATTTACATATAAATTTTTGTTGGACTCCAAGCCTTATTTATTTGAAATATTTCTTTTTCTGTTTTGTTTTGAAATATTTCTTAAAAGCAAAATACAAACCAGGCAATTAATGCACTCGCCCTTTCTTTGCAAATTGGCAGCTCTCTACTTTTAAGTACAACCATTTGTCCTCATAAAGATATCTCATTGGCTTATCACAAATCATCTTTCATTCAGTATTGTCTTTACAGGATTTCTGGCATATTATAGTGCATCTATGTAATAATGTTTTGGTTGATGGCAGACCACACACACAGCACGGTTCCATAGAATGCATGAGCAACAGTCAGTGAAACCATCTGAGTTTGTGTGAGTGCCCTCTAAGATGTTCACATGATAAAGGCGCTAACAATGTATTTCTCAAAATGTATCCTCATCAGTAAGTGATGTGTGACTTTATTTTTTATTTTTATGTTTTAGTACTGGAAATTGAACTCAGGAACTCACACTTGTTAGGCAGGCACTGTGCCACTGAAAATTCCTGGCTCTGTGTGACTTTACTTAATAAATATTTATGTATTATGTACCATGTGCCAGAGAGTTACTATGGTCACTTTCTTGTTGCTTGGACACAATACCCAACACCAACAATTTAAAGAAGAGAGATTTATTTTCGTTCATATTTTGGTCTATGTTTGGCTGACTCCAAAACAGAAACAGCATGGTGAAAGGATCTGGCAGGAAAAAGAAGTTGTTTGTGTCGTTTCAGCCAGGAAATAGAGAACTAATGGCGAGTCCCGGGAGGTGACTGTTCCCATCCGGGTCATACTCTCAGTGACTCTCCTTCACCCAGGCCCACTTCTTAACAGCACACTCAGCTGCTGAGCTCATTAGTGGGTGAATCCCCTAATGAGTATAGCGTCCCCGTGATCCCAAACACATAAAGCTTTGGGGGGGACACTTCAGATCCAAACCACAAAAAATGTATCCCTTAACAGTGTGTGTACTAGAAAATCAACCCCTATGTTTGCCTGTTAATAGTATTTAGAGATGGAGCCTTTGAAAGTGAACCTGTAGAAACTGAAAGGCTGCTTGTTCCATTATAAAAAATTTATTAAATGTGTTGGCTAACTTGAGTGTATGAAAGAATACATCAAGTATTAGTTTTTCAAACTCGTATGCCATTTATCCTCAAACTTGTATCCCAGAGTAGTGATGGAGACTCTTAAACTTTTTTATTTATAAATTCAAGCATGAGCACTGAAAGAGAAGCAAAAAACAATAACACATAAAATATTTAGAAATAAACTTTTCTAAAAATAAATTGGGCACAGGTGCACACAACTGTAATCACAGCTACTGGGAGGTTGAGATGGGAAGATCAAATATCAAGACCAGTTTGGGCAATTTAGCAAGACTTCACTCAAAATACAAAATACAAAGTGCTGGGAATGTAGCTCAGTAATAAAGTTCCCTTAGGTGCAAATTCCAGCGCCCCCCCAAAATAATACAGAAAATTATGTCACATCCGCTATTGTATTTGTTTTAAACCATTGTTAGCATCTAAGTATTGTATTATTTGTTATATTTCCTTCAAAATACTTTAAATGTGTAAAATGGTTTATATTTAAGATTATAAAAAAGATAAATTATTCTATGCAGAGTTTTAAATTACTTTTTATCCAGAAACATGCAAATTATCTATAAGTACATCAATTGTTTGATATATGACTTAGATCCACCTTTTTCAAATATATAAATCTTTTTTTTTCTTATACCAGGAATCAAACTTAGTACCTTACACTTGTCAGGCAAGTGCTGTGCCACTGAGCTACATCCCTAGCCCTAAACATTTAAATCTTTGATAAATCTTAATGCATTATTTTATGCAAATAGTACTTCACATATGATTATATTCTTAGCTTAAACACTTAAAAAGCATTAAGGCAATATTTTATACAGTGCCTTAGGCATAGTGCCAAGTTGCTTTCCAGAAATATGGTAATAGGGCCAAATTAACATTTTTAATAGCAATGTGTAAAATAGCCTGTCTCACAACACTTTTGTTAACATGGAGTACTAAATTATCACTTTTGAATCTTTGTCAGTTCTGCAGAAAAAAATTTAAGTTCTACTTTAAAATTTTTATTTCTTTTTAATTCATAATACTGAACATTTCCTTTATTGAGTCATTATTTTTGATCATACTAATACAGTTTTTCTGTTATACTTGCATATGTTTGGTTTTGTCTTTCTCCTTTACCATAGGTCCTATATAAACAGAAACCATAAGTCCTATGTAAACAGAAACTATGTTATACAGCACTGGCTATATTTGCAGTTCTAATGCAAGCCTAGTACAACACTTGATGAAGGAAGGAAGGAGGAAAGGAAGGGAGGGAGGAAGGAAGGAAGGAAGGAAGGAAGGAAGGAAGGAAGGAAGGAAGGAAGGACCCCTAAGAGTCACATCAATTCTGCTGTGCTAAGCTGTCTGTTATAGAGCAGGAAGGGTAAAGCAGGCAAATTCAGCTAATATAAGATTATCTTCCCTTTAAAAGTGAGAGGGAAATTCACTTACAGTTTGGAGGTTTTCTCCAAACAGCATTGCATATGAAACAGTGAGGTTGAGGTTAAGTCTGTATCTCTTTGCGTAGGAATCTCACTCCTCTATACCTCTGTTATTTGTTAAATGCTTCAGGAAATATGTTATATGAATAACACGGTGGGGTGGGAAATGAAGCCCATGGGGTAAAAGCAAATCTTCAACTCTTGTTCATTCCTAAAATGGCTCTCATCAAGATTGACCTAACTTGGTGCTGTCCAGGGTTGCTCAGCAGTAAACGCTCTATCTCTCAGCCCTGCTATCTGTCTCCAGTAACTCTCCACTGGAGAATCCTGACAAAATTCCCTCAGAATTCTTACACATATATAAGTACACACACACACACACACACACACACACACACACACATGAAGTTCTTTAGTGGAATTATCTTAAAATAATTATCCATTTTTAGGATTATTGGGGATATCATCAATTACTGTCATTTCTCAAGCCCAATATTTCAGTCTATTGCTACCCATTGTCTTCTTCAGCATATTACATTTTAAATTTCTCACATGCGAGACAGACAATATCCACCATTCCTAGCCAAAAGACCTCTCTCAATAACCATGATGGGAAAAAAATTAGCCAGCTTTTCCACAGTTAGGTATTGCAATATTCATGATGCCCTAACCATTCTTTACAAATAAATCTGATACAGTTTATATACCTGTCCTATCATTTCTATTTTATAATTTAATACACAGTGATTGGTATTAAAAGAGATTTTGATTATCTCTTTTTGCAAGCTCCTGCTTAGGTTGCCTGGCTTTGCACTTTGTAATATGGAGTAAGTCTCAAGTAAGTCTATATTATGGATTAAAAACTAGTGGTCAATTTAACACCAGCTGGATTAAAGCACCATGGCAGTGAGCCTATATGTTTCACCTGAGGAAAGTTGCCAGCATAAATAGAGATATGGAAAAGGAGAAGCTAGGCTTTGGGGTGCTGAGGCGTTAGGCATTGTGGATTCTCCTACCGAGTTCCTGTCTGAGCCATTGGTTCTCCTGGAGAAGCTCTAGTCCTCATATCTAGCATTGCTTCCGAGCTCCAGAGAGGAAGACGTGTGCCACTTGTTCTCCAGGATGAACTCATCACGCTGGCTTCCTGGCATGTACTCAACTGTGCTTGTCTGAGGAGGAGCTCGGGGCCTCCGTGTCACTGAGGATGGCTGTGGTGATTTTCAGGACAGCCCTGGTCATTGTTGTGAATGTGACTTCTTGGCTCCAGCGTAGAATCCTCAACCTACTGGCATAGCTCCTTCACCCTGCTGGCATAGACTTACTGGCTTCCACAGCTGACCTTTGGGCCTTCCCAGCCCAAAGAGACTGATATGAGTCCTTTCTGTTGGCTCTAGACCTCCAGTTGGACTAGGGAAGCATTGTCATGAGCTCTGGGTCTTCATCTGGACTCATGTGGGACATTGCTGTGGGATTCAGGCCTTTGGCTAAATATTCTATGTCTTTAGTGTTGTTGATAGATTTCCTGCACTTTCTTATGTTAACTCTGGGTGACTATCATAAAACAATATTATAAATTCCATGTCCTGATTCTAATTGTTCTCTGCACAACCCCTGACTACAACAGTCTGAAAATAAAACATTTCTACCTTAAAAATGTGTTTAGAGTCCTAGGAAAAACAAGTTGTTCATTTAGTAAAACAAACTTAACTAATTGATTATAAATAGATTTTATCAATATTAACAAATGTCTATTTTTTAGCTCATCCTATATGGAAGTTGCTCCTGTTATTCTCTTGTGTTTTCTTTCTGGAATAAAGTATTCATTCTGCTACGTTTAGCAATGCCACTTGGTACAGTGACCAAAATGTTTGGGAAAGTTATTGAAAAGATTTAATATTGATATTTGAAATATAATTCTTATATGTAACTGTTCAGATTCATCAAAGGATAGTGCATGTTTTGCACTTAAAATGTTATAGAAATATGAGTTTCCATCTTTAATATCTGATATATTTAACATGATACATAAAAACACAACATGAACTAATAAAAGCATAATACCAACCAATAAAATTGCTATTAAGTTATCTAATATTTGAACATAACTAACTGAATGTTAATTTTCATTCACATTGTGCCATATTTTCTCTTTATTCTATATTAATTTATGAGAAATGAAACACCTGGATCTTAAATTTTCAATTCTCTAAAGAAATGTTTTTATTCCATTTAATATGTAATAGAATCATTTTGACCTTAAACTTACCAATTTAATTGACAAATTTTGAAACTATTTGTCCAATGAATCTCAACTTTTCTCATATTTAAACTTACATCTAAACTTCTCATCCAGTTTAGTTCAAAGGAAAAATTTTTTCTGTTGATTTTTATGCATGCATTTTTCTTCACTCCCACTGACAACTATGTAACATACCACATTACCCATTTTGACTTATGTTTCAAGACATTCAGAGTCAGGAGAAATTTCTGACTGGGTTAATTACAGCTATTATGCACTGTCTACGGAGGACTGGCTCCAGGATTCCTTGACAGATTCAGGAAACCCAAATCTCCTTTATAAAATTATACAATATTTTTAAGTAACATATTTATAGCCTCCCATATACTACTTTGAATTAATTTTATATTACTTGAAATACCTAATGCAATGTAAATTCTGGTGTTAAACTGTGTTACTGAGGAAGTAATGCCTAGGGAAATAGCTTGTGCATATTTAGCAGAGATGCAATGTTTAACAATATTTTAGACTCTTGGTCAGTTGAACTCATGTATGCAGAAACTACGTGTACAAAAGATCAGTCTATATTTTATCATTTTTGCCTAGCAATCACTTAATCTTGATTCTTTTTTATAACTATATTTCTGTGACTATTTTAGGACTGTTGTTTTATTCATAAATGTATATAACCCATTTTATTACATATCACAAACTTTGCTAAGTATGGAGAAATTTATGAATAAAATGTAGTGCTAATCACTATGGAAGAGTCTAAAAACAGTCATTTATAGTATTTTACAAATATAAATTTAAGATAGTTAATACATACCTCTCATTAAATTATGAAAATCAGACTTTAAAAAAGCTTGAAAGACATTTTTCTAACAATTCTTATATTTATATTCTGAATCTAAATATGTGAAGTCTTTCAAATTTTATTACTAGAAACTACTGGATAACAAAGAAGTAGGATACCCACCAGCATGAAATGTATTGATAAGTATATTTTTTCTTTCTTGATTTTCTCAGAGCTTATATAATTGCCAGTTGCTTTTCTGGAATTAAGAGTATGCAGTTCGATATAGAAGACAGACATTTTCCAGGCACTATAATTCTCTGGGCATTATCAAAGACTTTAAATAGATACCTAACATAAAGCATATCTCTTTACTGATCTCATTAGAATTAGAGAAATGAAATAGCTCCCAGTAATTTTGCTGTTCAGACATCACAGCAGTACTAAGCACATGGTATTGCAGGTGATGATACTTAAATTTTTCACAATGTATGAGATTGAGAATGATGAAGTGAAAAAAATTGTGTAAATCTAAAAATAAAAATTGCATTAAATGTTTCCAGTAACGTGATTGGGCGGCTGGGAGAATGGTTACTTTCATGTATGCTTGTGTGTTTCAAAGACCCCAGAGAAAAGCATGTTTGAAAATTCAAAGGAATTGAATCTTCAGTCAGAAAGGACTTCAGTGTGCATTTTACTCTGTCATCTTGATGATATACTCCAAAGGTGGAGCATGTAATGGATGAAAGAGCAGAAATAATTCTTAGATTCTAGTGTTTTTAAACCTTTCACCAGTACCATGTAAAGAATAAGAATGATTACCTGCAGCACCACTATTATATGTTTACAGTATTCTTTTGTATCAGCATCTATTCTGAGTTTTTACTTTCCATTCCTGTGACACAATAAAAGAAAAAAAATACTTTCAAGTTTCAGACAGATAATTCTTATTAGAGCTGTAAAAACTGTAAATTTAAAATCTGGCTACTCGGAGTTTCCTAAAGCACATTATTTATTTTTTTCCACTTATAAAAAATGTGAAGCCAGGCTTAGCAGTGTCCAATGCTCAGAAAGACAAGGCAGGGGGATCCTTGAGCCCAGGAGGTCAAGGCTTGGTAACATACAAAGACCCAATCTTAAAAAATAAAAGATATGAAGTGAAAATGTGACCATATATCTCAAAAAATCAAGGTGAAAATAAATAGGGGAGTAGATAAAGTAATGATGAGTTATTATTTCTCTGATCATGAAAACATACATAAGTTTCTACTTTTTTTGCAGCACAGTAATGAGTATTCATATAAATATTGAGAGTTCAGTCTTTTCCTATTACCTCAATTTGTATTTATATGGAAGCTGCAAGTGTATAGTTCCAAGCAGTTTACTATAACCGAAATACAGCAAACTGCATGGCTTCTAAACAACAGAAATTCATTCCTCACAGTTCTGGACTTTGAGAAGTCCATGAGGAAGGCACCAGAAAACAGCATCTAGAGAAGACCCACTTCCTGGACCACAGCTGTTCTCACATTGCCCCCATGTTGACAGGCGCTGGAAATTCCCCCGGACCCCTATTTCAAGGGCACTAATATTCATGAGGACTCTAGCTTAGGACCTAATTACCTACTAATATTTTCAGAGAAGAGACTCCAGTGACACCAACATTAAGACCACAGCATTAGGGAAAACAGGCAATCCTTTCTTTCCCCAGTGACATAGTTCCCTTTATGTACAGTTTAATTTTCTACAGTTTCAGTTCCTTAAACCCTCTGTAGTCCAAAACTAATAAATAGAAAATTTCAGAAGTAAGTAATTGATGTTTTTTGTGTCACTATGAGCAGTGTGATAGGATCTTTCACTATCTTGTTCTGGTCACCCTTTGTGTATCCACGCCGTCTTCCTGTCAGTTACTTGGTAGCCACTTCATTGTATCAGGTCAACTGTCCTGTTAAAATGGCCCCTGTGTTCAAGTAATCCTTATTTTGTTTAATAATATCTACAAAATGAAAGAATAATGACCCCAAAAATTTAGATCTGACAAAAAGAAGCCATCAAGTGATTCCTCTTAAGTGAAAAAAATCAAAGCTCCAGATTGGATCAGTTTTATTGCACTCAATAAATGTGTACCATTATTAAATATTAATAGAAGTTTAATGTTCTAGAAGATAGAGATTTGAACTACTCTGGTTTAATCATTACATAAATATATGATTTGTCACACTATTCCTCAAGATTTCGAAAAATAAAAATAAAATGTTTTAAAAGATTTTTGAGAGAACCTACATTCACCTAACTTTTATTCTAGTATAATTACTGTTTTATTAGTCATTATAGTATTTTACTTGCCTGCCTTACAAATCAAACTTTATCATAAACATACACATATAGAAAAAAATACAGATATTATTCAGCACTCTTCCAATTTCAGGCATTCTTGGGAGGTGTTTGAGTATGTTCCATGCTGACAAGAGGCCACTGTTGCAAGAAAAAAACAGATTTGCAGATGAGAAAAGAGGCATTAGAGTCTCGGTAAGTTGTCTAAGGCCAATGACTGGCAGAAATTACTGTATCATGCTGTCTAATCTTTATACAGCTGTATAGATATAGGGTACACTGAAATATTCAGTTGTGTGGATTCTTGTTGTGTTGTATAACAAATAAAAGGATTTTCTGGGGTAAGAAATAGAAAACCGGATGCAGTACCTTCTGCGATTCAATATAGAAGATGCCAAAATCTGATTATAACAAGAGTTGAATACAACGTGCTAACGTTTTCTTTCTTTTGCAATCTAAGTTTAAGTGAAATAAACAATATCCAATGACAGTATTATGGAAAAGAAAAAAATATAAATATTTGATATGATTTGTTTAAAATCAATGACTTTTTGATCTAGACAATGAGTATGTTCTAAAGGATCAAGGACTATTACTCAAAATAAAGTACAATCTCTACTTCATAGAAGTACAGAGTGAAGAAAGAAAAATAGAGAAAAGAAAAATTTAAAACTCTCTCTTTTTTCACTTCAATCTCAGATCTTGACCTCTGTTTCATGAGCAAATTTTCTGAGACTTGATATATGTTTGGAATATGGTTGAAAAGTAATTTTTAAAATCTCTATTTGGTCATTGGAAGAGGTACTGGAAATATCTTTGTTCAGTGACCTATGTACTGAATGTAGACTGTGTCCGTAATGCCTGTATATTACCCCATACAGGCACCCTCAGTAAACTCAAATTTTGATCTCTTACTTTCTCAAAATTAAGACATTAAGTACAGACTACCAAGTACAGACATTGTTGAAGTTTAAACAAAAAAGAACTGTATTTTGATACAATGTTGACTATATAAACACAAGGTCTATATTCTGAGTATTCTTAGTTCTCATGTTTTGAAATAGGCACTTAACCATCTCCACAAAATTATCATGTGAATTTCATTTGAGAGTAAGTAGCCATACTTGGAGTCGGGAATAATTGTAGTTTAAAAAGAAATCCTAAAATACAAATTTCTTGGGAAATGTTTCATTCTTCTTCTGCATTGCCATGTACCATCACTGCCTATTCTATCTTCCATTTGTTCCTGGCTATATCATTGCCTTCTGGAAAATTTCAGTCCCTGGTTACACCACATTTTTTCACTGCCCTCTGCTTCTCCTAAAATCTAAATTATATCTCTATGTGGCAGTACCTCATCTTCTTGTAACAAAACTAACCTTTGTCAAAAACTCAATTTTCTAAATTACTGCTGTTTTAAAGGAGTTCCTAACTCCTACTACTAGTAATTGAAGGAATATTTTAAATGTCACAGATTTCTTTATAGGAATTTTACAGATTTATTTGATCTAAACCAGGATTTCTATTGCAAACCCTCTGCATTTTTACCATATTTCTTGTGTTTCCACCTAATAAACTATGTCTATCTTAGTCTGTGTTTTACAGAAGCAGACCTTGAGATGAAGTATCAGGCATATAATTCCCTAAAGTGTTCTAAAAGAAGCTAATTAAGTCTGGAAACAGTAGAAAAATAATGGAAAGAAACTACCAAAGGAACAATTCCAGGTACAGCTGCAGCCTGAGTCAGTCTTCTGGGGAGCTCCAGAAAATAAATTATACACTTGAAATACAAAGGAATCTGGTGTGGTTTTGTTTTGTTTTGTGGCACTTTTAAAGATATGCTCATGAACTGATGGGCGTGATGGTGCACTCCAGAAATCCCAGCTCTCCGGAGGCTGAGGGAGGTGGATCCTTACAAGTTCAAGACCACCATGGGCTACAAAGTAAGCCCAAGGCCAGCCTGAACCAAATAGTAAGATAAGACCCTGTCTCAAAAAAGACAAAAAAAGAAAAGAAAATAAAGGATATGCTCATGTAATTCATGTATTCCAAAAACGATTGTCTATAGACCATCAGTATTCTAGTCTCCTTATGGTTTGCCTCACATATACATTCTGACTGTGTTTCTTTAGTAATTCCTTAAATGACAAAGCATTTGGTGAACCCACTCTGGATGAAAGAGAATATTAGGACATAAAGTTATAAATAGGCGATGAAAACTTATGTTTCAATGTATTCAATGTATACTAAGTTATTTCATTTGTACAATAAAAAGAATCATTGCCTCTATTTATGTTTAAGCCTGGTCTAACTTTAGAATTGAGGAGAAAATAAATAGGCTTCTCCCTATATATTAAAACATAAATCCAAATCCACTCCTAGAAAATTTCAGAAATGTCCCAATAGTGTACAGTTCTATTACCTCACACTCACAGTTTCCTTCCCACTTCAGTCATTATGCTTGGGAGACTTGGAATGATTATTTAAATAATGAGTATTATCAAATAAACAAAAGTGAGAATGAAGCAAGTTAATGAGAATCATGAAAACAAGTTTTAGCTTTGATTTGCCCCTTTGAATCTAAAGAAAGACTCCTCACTCCTGTGCAAACATTCCTAAGGCAATAGACCAAAGCTATGGTTACAGAGTAAATAAATAATTCATTTGATGAAGCAGTCTGCATCATTAAATGTCATTTGTTAAAGTCCAGCCATAAAGTAAAATTCATTAAATTGCATTGGAATGTCTTTTTACTTGCATTATACGCCAGATAATAAAATGGGGCAAACCAAAAAAGAATAAAATTCTATAATTTGGCTTTCCTTAGCCTGTAACAGAATAAAAGAACTATATCTTAAAATCATAGCACATTGATTAAGTACAATATCATAATTTCAGGAGGACACTGGCCATCATTTCACATGAAAATAACTACAATACAAAGAGTGGTGTTTGTTCATTTTTGAGCTTCTAGTGATCATTCCTGAATAAAGGTAAATATGCCTTGTCAAAGGTTCACTGTGCAATTCCATTTAAAAAGAAAAACAAATATTATATGTTTTAGAAAAATGTAAGATGAGATGTGAATATTTTCATAATTTTTCACAATAATCATGAATGTTTTCCTCTTTTTCCTGCCCTTAATGATAGCAAATTTTGTATGCATCTATCCATGAATAATCTTTCAACTTCTGAAAACTAGACAGCTCTATTATGCCCTCATTTATTTTTATAAGAGAATATTTGACAATCCAAAGCAAATATTTCTGTAAGGAGGTACAACAAAAATTCTTAATAGCAGAAAAATGTCCTCTACTTCTAATCTTGTTTCCACAAGGCATTGATAAATTGGCACAATATTAATATTTTTCTGTCAAGGAACCAGAGCTAGGCAAGAGTTGAAGATATAGAGCCTAGTTTTTGTTCTATTACTGAGCTAAAAGTCCTAGAAGAAAACTTCCCAGATCAACAGTTTTTTAACTAAATAAAAATTAACAAATTCTGGCAAGAATACAGAGTAAAGACCATTCTTATACACTGTTAATGTAAATGTAGATTACTAAAGCTATGATGGTGAACAGTATGAACTAAAACTAAAAGTAGATCTGTCATAAGACACACATGTCTCATTTCTGGGTATATAGCGAAAAAGATGAAAGCATCTCTCCAAAAAATATGTGCACACCCATGCTCATTGTGATACTACTCACTGTAGCTAAAATATGAAATCAGCCTCTATCCAGATGAATGAATAAGGAAGACATGATCTATATACACAATCAGATATTATTCTAACAAAAGAAAAGAGGAAGAAAATGGATGGAATTAAAGGACAATTTGTTATGTGAAATAAGCAAGACTGAGAAAGACAAGCAATTTATGCTCTTTCATAAATGGAAGCTAACAAAGCTTAATCTGAGAGGAGACTAAGCAGAATAATGACTTCAAAGAAAGGGCATAGTGGAGAAGGTGAAATATAGTTGGATGTGACCCGTGTACGCAGTATGCATATATGGAAACATCACACCGGTGTCCATTAGTATGTATATTATTAAAATCTTGATTTCCAAAAGGTATAAATGAAATAAAGATGGAGCTGGCTAAAGCTAACTAGAGTACCTGTAACTCTGGCTTGGTGTGATTAAATAATAAAATAAAATCTGCCCTTGTCTTTCATATTTATCTGCAAAACTAAAATAGATCAATGGAAATTCTACGTACAAAATTTTGCCAAAAATAAGAATGGATCTGATATTAATTCTTGTACCAAAAATGCACTGGAGCCTATTTTCAGGGGTGTCTTATTTTTTCATGTACAATAGCTTCCATTTATTCCTGTAAAAATAAATGAGCTATAAACATGCACATGTAGACATTTGTATGAACATTAGTTTTAAATTCTCAGGGATAAAGTCCCAAGAGTACAATTGTTGTGTTGCATAACAGCATGTGTACTATGATAAGCTGGTATTATTTTCTAAACTGGCTGTACCGCACTTCATTCCCACTAGCAATGTATCAGAAATCCAGTTCTCCATTTCTGCACTATTATTTAGTATTGTCATTGGTTAGTGTTTTGGGGGGCTATTATTTATGGCTATATTTATACTGATTGATGGTTTCCTTGTTACAGGTAAAGCACTCTGGAAGATTTTAATCATATTTTCCTCTTGGGAACCCCTGGTCCAATCACTGTGGGTAGGGTGGGAGCGTGAGTTATAGTCGGTTCTGCCTCAATTACGTGTTTATTCCACACTTATGTTTGGAAGGGATGCTCTTCGAAGGAATAGGTATTGAATTATATAATATTAAAAAGAAAATAACTTGTTGCAATTCAAAACAATGGGTTAGCATATAAAGATACCATTCTTATTTCTTTGTTGTACTAAATGGTATTTACATTGTATCAGAAAACAGGAACATAATGTGATACATAAAAAAGTAGTTGGCTTTGCTGTTTCCTAGATAGAGCATTTTCATTAAGACACCACTGATTTTCTTTCAATTGTCTATTTGTAACAGGCATGAGAATTTGTAGCAAAGTTATTTACAGGGAATATTCCTGTGAATGTATGACGCTAGTCCATATACTGTGTAGAAACCTATAAATTGTTATGAAATGTTGATAGCTTGTAATGTGTATTATATATCTATAATATATATTGAAATTGGCAAAACTTTCACTTGTGATACATTGAGCATGCTAAAGAATGCCCAATAAAGTAGGGCATTCATCTTTGCAGTCCAAGTTGTCCTACATTTGAGAATTTTGGGGGGAAAATATAACAACTGTGAATTTGGTTGTTGCTAGGTAATAATTCAACTAATGAAAAGGAAAAATCAGAAGCTCAAATCAACAATTTACAAGTTTTGATACAGTATAAAAATCAGAAAACTTCCTTATAATTTAAACAGACCCTCACCCCCTACATAAAGACTAATAGGCCAAGTATCTAACTATAAGAATACTGAAATGTGAAACACATGTTTTTAACTTAGCAAGTATCCTACAGAAAAATTTAGCCTTTGTAGGGAGGGAGTAAGATTTTTGTTTGGAATACAAAATTACAAAGTGCTCTGCTCTATTAGATTATGCTGGATGTATGCTATACATAATCAGGTAGAAATATTAAGCTTTGTACAGTGTTATGTGCCTGTCCTCCAAATTCTCTGGGATGCTGAGAAAGGAGAATCCCTTGAATCCAGGTGTTTAAAGTTAAGGTGGTCAATAAAGTAAGACTTTACCAAAAAATTTAGTGACAGTTTATACACTTAGGATAAATTATAACATAAACATGTAAAACACAGTTTGAAAATGTAACAAACATATCAGAAGCAAATTTAGATAAGAATTTTAGAATTAACTGACTTGGACTCTGCCTATGACTAATATGTTAACTCTTCTAATGCAAATGGACAATATGAAAGAGCAATATTGGTAATGTAATTGGAAAAAGGAAATATCTAAGAGAGAGTCAGAGAATACACCAAGAAGTGGAAGAACACAGTAAAGAAAATGGTGAATGCCTTGGAGAGGCTCATCGGATGTGTGCGCACAGCCAGTAGAAGGGTCTATGAATTTTAACATATGTCAATAGAACGTTCTAAAGTAAAACATAATAAGAAAAATGGAAATGTTGAGACAGAATATCTAAAAATTATGGGAAACTACGAAGAATATAATGTACACACAATTGAAATACCAGAAGGAAAAAAAAAAGATGGATTGTTTTAAGTAACATTGCCTGTGAATTTCACAATATTAGTGAATAAAATCAAACCAGAGTTTGCTCAGAGGACACCAAACTAGGCATCAGAGTGTTTGGGACTCTTGCTTCAAATTTAACTTAAAGTAGTCTTAATATTTTCCAAGCCAATTAAGTTGGTTATTCAACTTAGCTGTCATGGGGATAGAGCTTTGAACATTAGCAAAAACTCATGTAAAAAAATTCATGTGCATTACATTAATAACTCCCAGAGAGCCTTCACTCTGAGTAGGTACATAACAAACAAGATGACAAGATGATTTTCCCAGTAGATGCTCACTCTCCCAGATCCCTGGCCATCCTGCTTTGGATGGACAAAGAGACTGAAAATTATCATGACAGAAATGGAGGCCATGCCTGGCCAGATAGGACTGATGTAGCTACTGATGGTCAGAGCTCTGTTACAGCTTGATCCTTTTTAGTTGGTTTACCTTTCCTGTCCTACTATTTCTTTATTGATTTCTTCTGGAAGTTGTGTTATAATAACTTGCTGACTATAAAGGCTCTTCTGAGGGTGTGCATTTGGGAATCTCATGAGCAATGCAATTTTAAAAGAGTGAAATATGTTTTCTAAATGTCACAAAATCGTGTTACAAAATTGTGTAAGCAAATACTTAATTACAAATTATATGAAATATCTGTTTTCTTGTAAATGGGGTGAGTGAAAATGGGTAAAATATACATGCTATATTCAAAGTTTATATGTGTGATTCCTTGAAAATGAAAATTGTGTTGCATTAAATACAAACATTTTTATTTTTAAAAATATCGTAACAATCTTATAATCTTACAATAATGGGTCACACATATTAACATACAAATCAGCATATGTTGCCAAAAATCACATATGAGTAGAAAAAATAAGTCTATGAGATTGCATATTTATAGTCATAAAGTTTAAAATTCTTCAGGAAAAAAGTTAATGAAATTACAATAATCCCTATATAAACTATCATGATCATTGAAAAACTGCATATGTAGTTTTATGAATAGTGTAAGAATTTATACTTAAATTCTATAAATAAAAGAAAAAGTGCAGTTCATAATAATGTTATGGTACACTACTTTTGGAATTATATGTGGTGCATTTTTGCACATTACTTATGAATGAATGAATGAATGTGCGCAAGAATAAGCTGAGTGTTTTCCTAAGTTGTTTTCTAGTTTCACAGGGATAGGATCCTAATTATTTTCCCATATTTATCTTAAAGAGATGTAGGATACATTTATTCTTTAAGAAGTATGCGATGGAAGAAGGGTTTCCACTTCTACAAATATAAAAATACATTTTTATATTTTTCTTGTAATGAAATTGAGTATTTTGACTTCAAAATTGTTATGTTAGTCAAAATGCTGTATATGTGGCTGGGGAGGAATGGAGAGACAAAGATGAGGGAAGACATGAGATCTGCAAATCACGCTATCTTCTTTCGTGAGATTAATAAGGCAGCAATTGACACACAGAGGTTATTTTGAGGAAAAAAGATTACAAAACTATTTTGAGCACTGTGAAATCTTTAAATCCTCCATACAAAGCTAAATATTGGTAAGCTCAAAATCAAACATGAATGCTGAAATATAGGCAGTTTAGGATGAGGTACAATTTGAGTTGTGCAGAATGTTCATATTGGTGGCTTTTTACTACACCTAAAGCTGGCCCATTGGAAACCTTGTCCTTTGAAATGGAGTAAACTCATTTTCCCCTGGCTACCGTAACAAGCTTAATTAGCTAGAACAAAGCAGTCAATAAATGTTTGAACTTCAGAATACTTTTAAAAATCATGAATTGAGCCCCCAACATAGGAAAATAGCAAGAAAGTGACTTTTATGTATTCGTTTAACAAGTTGCATGGGCATTTTGACAAACACAAGGATAAATACAAGTTGCCTATCCTTCACAAGTTTCGCAGTAGAAGAACACATGGTGCTTCGTAGTGACGGAACTAGTATTAGAAGAGTCACAGTCTCAGATTATTCACTGGTCACTTCATCCTGAGGACCAAGGACAGGTACCAATAGATAAGGATCCTACACTGGAAGAAAGATAGAACAGTAAATGTGAGCAAAAATGTGTTACTTCCTTCTTGCAAAAGAATACACATAAATACTTAAATAGCTATTTTTCCTTTTGAAGACTAATGTTTTAATAAATCAAATTTATCCATACATTTTAGATATACATAATGATCACATCCATCATGGGAAATTTGTACCTGTACATGATGTATCTTGATTCTTTCTTTCTTGTCCACCACCTTCACTTCAACCCCTCTTCCACTCCTTATTTTCAAAAGTTTTTTTTTTCATTTTTCCCACTGTTTTCTCTTTTATTTCTTCTCCCTTCCTTTCCCCAGGTTCCAAGACCAATTTTAATTAATTGCCTATAGAAGTTCTTGTACATTAGTGAAAATCTACACATTTTTATTCCTCAGCTAACAATCTGTAGCTTCCTAAAATATTAACTGCTTTTAAAAGCATTATCAACATAGATATTCAGTTTTGTTCTGAACATTATCCACGACCCAGTTATCTTACTAAAATTATTTGCTTTAGCTTGTGCATAGTCAGACGAAAGACCCACCTGTGCTGTTTGCAGTTTCCAGCACAGAAATGCTGTGCCTGCTGAGAATTCTTACCCTCTTGAGTTAATGATGTGAGCCCTACACTCAATCATGCATGAATTTTCTGGCCCTTTATACTAGGAGTCTAATTATCAAATAATGAAGACAAACAGAAGTGTAAAAAATAACTAACTAAATAAAAAAATAACTACTGACAAGAAGTGATATAAAGATTTTAAATATTTAAGCTTTATTTTTAAATTTTATGTAAATTTTTAAAAATTGAATCAACATCACTTCATATCACTCCAGTGACATTTTATTTAATGTCTTCCTTTTCTGCAGAAGTTCCCATGACATGTAAAGTGTTATGAAGGTATGAGATTTATTTGATTACTTCTCTTTGAATTCTCATCTCTCAAAAATAAAAAATGTATATCTAAAACAACTGGAATACTAGCAAATTTCTTTAGCAAAAATAACAATCCTGTTTTAAAAATTAACAGTTTTTGAAGATTTACAAAATATTTATTTGAGGTTTTTAAGTTTGGTTTCTCTTAACTTTTAGGATTCTAAAATCTATTCAGTATTGCCTGGGAAAGACAAAATGATTCTTTGATCCTTATGACTTCGAGCAAAATTAAGCACAGAATTGTCTTTCACCCTTAAATTGTATCTGTTATATGATAAAAGTTAACATTCTTATTTCCATTTATCCTAAGAAAGCAACACCACTGAAGATCTTATTGTCTGCAAATAGAATAAAATGCCAAGTCACTTGCTGTCCTTATGTAGAGGTCCAGTTGCAGAAAGCATCATTTTGAATAAAGCCAAGGACCCCGTGTTGTGTACAAGAAGAACTCTGAAACTTTTAGTACCTCTCCTCTGCTGCCCTGAAAATGGACTCCAACCTCTGATTTCTCCAAAATACATATCTCTCTCCTCAATTGGATTTAAGCACTTCAACCCATCCTTATAGGCAACCGATGTTACAAATTTTGGAATCAATTTTCTCATGCATATTTTTACAACATTACTATATGAATAACTACCCACAGCAAATATAAAACATCCTTCTGCATTTTAAACTTTGTGTAATTGGTGAATAATTATAAATACAAACATGATCCTAAAACATGCATTTGTATCTTTTTAGTATGTTTTTAGAAATTTAGCAAAATATATGTAAATTTATTTTTTTAAATTTTCATGTAGTGTTTAATTTCATGAACATGAAACTAATTATTCTTCTGTACCTATGTATTCCAGTGCTTGCCATATTTTTACCATCACAGACAATATTCTAATACTCTCAAGTTGTCTCATGGATTACAAGTTTAAGTATTTTCCTCTGTAGATATCTAGCAGTTATAAGTGGAAGCTCATGCTGGTTGAGTTAGTAGGCAATGCCTTGGCCATGTTAAATCAGTTTTGCTGAGTGTCTGTATTAAATCATGTACTTGCAAACTCTATTTAGTTAGAATTTGTTAAAATTAATCTCACAGCTGACATAGAATAGATATTTTAATTTGCATTTTTCTTATGAGATTGAATCTGTTTTTGTTTCTGTGCTTTAGTGACTTTTTAGATTTGCTTTTCTGTGGATTTTCTTGCCATATGTTTACCTCATTTTTTTCTATTAAATTGTCTTTTAATCTGATTGCTTGTTGAGGTTATTTTATTTTATGATTATTAAGTTTTCCTGGTACAATACCTTCTACTAGGCTGTGGCCCATCATTTTACTTTGTTTGTGGCATTATTCATTATAGAGATGTATTAGTTTCAGTATGGTAAATTTTATCAATTTTACCTGAATATTTGGTGTTTCTGTCTCTGTTGTTCTAAGTTGACAGAGATGTAAATGTTGATAGAGATACAGTTCTAAGAAGTATACTATTTAGCTGTTTGTACTTAAGTTGTTATAGCTCATCTAGTAATAGTGGACCTCTTTAATAGGTGTAAATATTTTCTGGCTTTTGTCATTGAAGAGTCCAAGCCTTTCTAAATGTTTTAGAAAGCTACCCCTGTTCATATTGAAATCTTTAAGTCAAGTTGGTTTCTGAGCCCCATATGTTTCTGTTACTCTATTAACTGTTAATCAAACCATGCCGTATCACTACTTACTATCAAATAATATAAATACTTTGTGCTTTTTTTAATCCTACAAAATATCTCAATTACAGAATGCAAGTCTTAGAAAAAGTATTTCAAATTCTATAAAAGACTTCTTATAAGTGATGTCACCAAGATAGCAGAGTCAAATATACAAAGCTTCCTCCCACAAAAGATATAGTCTAGGAAATCTTCCACAGAGGACAATATCCTTGGTATAGTCAAGAGGCCATCTAAGACTCTTTAACAACACAATGGGAAAAAACAGATTCAGAGAGTAAAAACACAGATACTATCCTTGAGGGGACTGGCATACCTAAGATATCCGGACAAAGGAGAAAGAAGAAAAATGATAGTTTATCAGCACTGGTCCTCTGGTGGGTTCCACTGTGGTCCCCAAGTGAACTTATCTTCAAAGAACATGGGCATCTTTGCCACTGAAGTAGACAACAGTCACTCCTAAAACAGAATCCCTGGAGCAAGAGAGGCTACTGAGCTTCAGACGTCTGAACGAGTGCTATAACCAGTTACCCTTATGCCAGGCCTTGGTGACTTAAGTGCTGAACACTATCCTGATCCACTGACCATTTTCATGGCTGTACTGTGCACACATGACCAGACCCCAGAGGCACCATTTATTGAACAATGCCATACCACGGTACCCAAATCCACTATGGTTTTTCATTCTGCTCCACAAGCGCCCCAACTTTGCAACCTTTAACAGTTCAGCAGAGAGTGTTTGCACATTGGAAATCTCTGCCATCACCCTCCACCCCAACAACAGAGCAGTGGACCTTCTATGCAGGCCAGAACTCAAGGTAGATTATTCTAGAACATTCAACCAAAATGTCTAGTATAAATAAATAGTCTGTAAGATTCATGAAACAATAGTGAGAGAGCTAATATTCACATTATCAACCTTTAACAAAGAGAAAAGAGAGAGAAATAAAAAGAAAACTTATAAATCTTGGAAAAGATATAATCACCAAGGTACAGGAAATTCAAAATACTGCAATCAAATTCCAGTCAAAGACTACTCAATGGCATTGTAATCAAACTGTCAAAAATTAAAGACAAAGTGAAAAATCTTGAAAAATAGCAAGAGAAAAAAAGCTTCACACACAAAGGTATCCTCATGAGGTTATTGGTGGCTTTCTCAGCAGAAACTACACAGTCTGTATCCAACAGAAAGTAGGATGATATATTCAAAGCTATGGGAGAAGCTAAAACACTAAAAGCCAAAAATATTCTATTCACCAAAGATGTTTTGCAGAAATGAGGAGACATTTTCTCCAAGAAAAGTTGGGACACTCATCACCACTACATCTGCCTTTCAAGAAATAGAAAAGGGAGTTCTCCAAGCTTAATTAAACAACACTAGTTAGTATCATGACACATAGGAAAATATAAACCTCTAAAAGAAGGCACATGTTGAAACTAATGTAATACAATAGTGCAATTGTGGTGTATAAATCTTTTACATCTCCAGTATAAAGGTTAAAAGATAAACTGAAAAATCACTAGAACTATAATAATTTCCTAAGGAATATACAATATAAAAATATGTGAACCATGATATTAAAAACCTAAAAAAGGGGAGAAGAATATGATCATTTTGAGTGCAATTAAAATTAAAATGTTTCCAGCTTAAAGTGGCCTTTTATAAGATGTTTTACCTAAGTCTTTTGAAAAACACAAATTAAAAACATAGTAGGTACACAAAAGGTAAAGAAAGAATGAAATATACCAGTACAAAAAGACATTAAAAGATGAAGAAAACAGAGGAAAAAACAATGGTTCTACAAAAGAATCAGAAAACTTTTAAAAGGATAAAAGTGTGCCCTTACCTCTAAATAAGTACCTTAAATATAAATAAATTAAGTTGTCAGTCAAAAGATCTAGAGGGACTGAATGCATAAACTACACATAAGCATATGATATGCTACTTCCAAGAGTCTTATTTTAGATTTAAGGACACACATAGACTGAAAACAAAGGCAAAAAAAACTAGCCCATACAAATGGAAATCAAAAGAAGCAAGGGAATCTACACTAGTATCAGTCAAAACAATCTTTAAGGCAAAAATTATGAGACATTATTATATAATAATAAATAGTCAATTTAAAAATCACTTATAAAAATTATGGCACATCTGTATATATTCCTTTGGTTTGGATGTCTCCAAAGTCTTGTGTTGAAGACTTTATCTCTAAGGTTGTGCCACTGAGAAGGTGGCAGAACCTTTGCAAGTGGGTCCTTCTGAGGGCAGAAATTTGGAAGATAATAGACTTTAGGGGCTAAGACATTAGAAAGTAGGATTTCCTTGAGCTACCCAGGGAGTGCCCTTAAACAGAATTTTAAGACTTTCTCTATTCTCAGTGTCTATCTGCTCCAATCTGAAATGTGGCAAGGGCTGTGGCATGGTGGGCTGCAGCCGCTCCAGGGTGAGAACCATCAGCATCTCCTGATATCTGCACCATGTTGGAACTTGGGGCACTGGAAAATCAAGCAACCAGCTTGCCTCCCTGGTAAGCGGCTAGCATGCAGGCTAAGAATCAAACATCCACACACACATACACGCACACCCCCGCCACAGTTAGCAAGTGGGAGCCAGAGATCTGAGTTTCTCTTGCAAGTTTGACTATATGTAATATAGCAAATAAGGGGGATTTCCTTCTACCATCTCTTTGAAGGCAAGTATTTTTATCACTGTTTTTCTCTGTTCTGATTAATGCTATTGCTCTATTAAAAATTCTGTTTTTACAAGTTCAGTATTTCCTTCGATTTTGCTGTACCTGATTGAAAGAACAACTATTGTGAAGAAAACAAGATATACTATTGTACGTATCACTGTTATCCCTGTAACCTGCTGTGAAGTTCTGTACCAATTTCACTACATCGTCTCAGTTGGCTTTGTTCCATCTTGTTCTGCTGTATTTTACTACTTTCAAAAAAAAATGTGGCGATTCACTCCTATACAATGTGCTAATATTTGATGAATGAAATTCATCCAAGTTAATGAAATTGCCCTGTCTTGAATTTAGAACCTCCAAAACTGTGAGTTAAGTAAGTCTCTCTTTACCTCAGAAGTATCCCATACATTATGATACCTGAGGTATTTTGTTATAGGGATGGAAAGTTTACTAATATACATATACAGCAAGCATTAATAGCTATGACAAGAGAAAAACAGCAACATCACAGTGGGAAAGAACCTTAAAACCCCACTTACAACGATGAATATTCTATTAGAATATTCACATAGAATATCAATAAAGAAGTCATAGCTTGAAAACCTCTCTAGACAAAATAAGCCTAACAAACATACTGAACATTCTATCTAGTAGCAACAGAATACATCTTCTTTAAGCTATATGGAAACTTCTTTAAAGATCACATGTTAGACCACTGTCAAGTATAAACATGTTTGAACTCATATCAATCTTTTTCCATCACAGAGATTTACAAATAGAAATCAATAAAAGCAACTTCAGAAAATTCACAAATACATGAAAATTAAGCAAAATGCATCAATGAGATAAAGAAGAAATTGAAAATCAATTTTAAAAAATTCCCTTCTTCATTTTTTTTGAGACAAGTTTACACTATGCAGTTCAGGCTGGCCTTGGGCTCACCTTGTAGCCCAGGTTGATCTTGAACTCTCAATGATCCTCCTGCCTCAGCCTCCCAAGTGCTGGGATTGCAGGATCATGCCACCACACCTGGATTCCCTTCTTCATATTCCTAGAGATTTATTCTACTGTTCTTTGTCAGACTTTTGATGTTTATTAGTGCAAGCATTCAAATCAAAGATAATCTTACTACATCTCTACATTTCTTATTTACTTTGTGATATTATCTTCGATCAATTGGCTATTTGTAAATTTGACTAATTTTAAGCATTTAAAAAATCCACAAAACCTGTTTTTTGGTTATCCTTTTATTACTGTCTACTTTAATTGGTGTTATATTATAGTGCAACTTCTGTATGTTTACAGCACATGAATTGTTATTATGATGTCTTTTGATTTACCACATGTTTACATATTGTATTTATTCCATGAATTTTTAGAAGAATTTGTTTAATTATTGTATATTTGTGATGTTATATGTTGTGGAACAACTTTTTAATTGTGGTCCCCAAACATTCTAATAGCTGATTGAACTTACTTGGTTGACATATCAAATATTCAGAAAACGCTTAAATTAAATTTTCTGATTACAATTTACAAATAACCAATGAAATTTCGACAACTTTTATTTACAGTGATATTAGGTATATATAAGTTTATAATTTGGCTATATCTTATTTATGAATTGATATTGCTATTATGTGCTAAATACCATTATGCCAAAAATTTTATCTTTCTCAAAATCTAAATTGCTACTAGTGGCTCTGCTAATTTTTAGTTGATTATTATTTTCCTATGTGATCTTCTCCTATTACTTTATTTTTAAGTTTTAGTGTTTTCATATATGAAAAAAATATACTTTGATTTAAATAAATCTAATCTGAAAAACACTATGGTTTATTAAGTCATGTTGTTCTGTCTTAATTGCTGATTCATCTCATTACACTATATTGCTTTCTTTCATTTTGCTTTTTCTGTTTTTCCCCCTTCTCTATCTCTCATTATTAATGTTTTTATCTCTTCATTATGTTAGTATTTGGATGCAATGCTTTTGGTTTACTGTTTTAATATAAATAGTCCACCATTATAAATTCACATTTTAAATCATGTGAGAATTTACAAAGCCTATATTAGTTTTGGTTTCCCTCATCTTGAGTTTATGGGTACCTCAATTCTTTTATCTCAGATTCATATGATTATATTTTAACTACATCATACTTGTTCTTTTAGATTTTATTATATTTTTTAATTAGAAAAATCAGGAATTCTTTGCAAATGAAATCCACTTGTAGCATAGTGAGCACAATAAACAAAATCAGGAATGTGCATATCGTTATCCATGTACTCATTAGCAAACATATTCTTAAAAGACAGCTTCTCCAGGACTCCTTGGAGTGATCCCAACAGGCATGGGCAGACCAGATAAAGTCATCCCATTTAGTTTCTGTTTTCTGCCTTATTATATTTGTGTGACATCTGCAAAACTGACAGGTAAAGATAAATGAAATGAAGCCCGCTGAAACAGAAATCACTATTAGTTGTTAAAAATTAAAGAATGCAACTTTTTCTTTTCCAAAGCAAAATTTGTCTCAGTCAAAAAGATAGAATAAACTCCTTCCTTGAAGATAAATTGCGTATAACATATAGACAGATCTAAGAACTAGAAAATTGTGAAATTAATCAAAATTGTCTCTGTCACTTCTTCCTTTTGTGATATGAGCACATCTATTCTGCTCACCTTCACTGAAACACTGTTGCCACTCATATATTCTGAATAGACTCCTTTCCATTTAAATATATCTGATTCTAATGCTTAATTTAGTCCATCAGGGTTTAATTGCTGCCATTTGGTCTAAAACCATGCCAATGAAGTATTACTGTGCATGGAAAAATTGCCTCACTATTCGTAATTCCTAAAATATCTATCACAACTGGAATATAATCACAACTGATAAACATTATTATTGTTATAGACTGAACTAAATTGTTAAGAAAATTCTTAAGTGGATTTTAATAATGTGAGATACAGTAGGATGTTCAGAGGTTAACATTTTCTAACATTACAGTATTTTTATTGAAATAAAACTTAGTGGCTACCCGTTGTTCTTCCTAAATGATAAATGTAGATGAAATGGCCACAATATTAAATTAAAACCAAGTAATTAGCAGTTAAGAGTGTAGAAAAGAGTGAAGATAGCATTGTTGCAAAAGTGGAATATGAAGAGAGAAGAAGCGAGAGAACAAATAGTCAAAGTCTCTATGATAAAATAATATGAAAAGAAAAATAACATTTCTTTTAGTAAAAGAAAACAGTAATTTTTATGGTTTCAGTGGATTTGGCAGAAGTGAAATGAGAGTACACTGTGATTACAAAAAGGTTAAAATAATTGAAATGCAGAATATGCTTTGCACAAACTTACTATGAGGTGAGTCAAAGGAAATACAGCTAGAAGACAAGTTTCCTCTCTCTCTCTCTCTCTCTCTCTCTCTCTCTCTCTCTCTCTCTCTCTATGTGTGTGTGTATGATAGAGATTAATTGTGAATTGTATCTAAGTAATGCTCAAAATAATAAAGAGAAAAAATAAATTCATGAAGCCATGTCTTAGAGCAGATAGAGTGGAATGAAATGCAAAGAAAGATGGACTTTGGGACTGGAAAGAATAAATGGAACTATGTTCAGGTGAGCATAATCTCCAGGAAAATGAGATAAGGATTCATTGTATCTTTCTGAAAACATGAAAAGGAAAGAGAAAAAGTTATGGATTTAGATTAGCTACATTGAAAAACTGAAAAAAAAAACTCTGACCACATTTAAGATGAACTGAGCAGTTCTCTTGGTTACTTTTAAGAGGATGCTGAGACAAAATACCTGACGTCCAAAGTTAGGGAAGGAAAGTTTTATTTCTTACATTTCTTGAAGGTTTCAGTTCATACTCAGCTGGCTCCAAGGCAGAGTGGCATGGCTTGGCAGCCATTCACGGCTGCCACAAACAGCAATTCACCAACCATCAAGAGAGAGAGAGAGAGAGAGAGACACCTTCTTCCCACTGTTACATCGTATCCAGGATCTACCCTTGGGCAGATGAAACACACCACCAACCCAAGAGCCAGATAATGAACCGATCACAAATGCTATATTTGGTTGAGTCCATAACTGAATGAGGCTCGGGGGCCACTATGGCAGCAACACCAGGGGTCAGACTAACTGAGAACACATAACTGTTTTCCAGAAGAATAGACCCACCATGTTATTCGATACTTTCTAGCACTAATCTCAGAGAAGGTTTGGGGTGCAGCTCACTAAAGATGAAATGCAGAGGCATATAAATATCACCTGTTTTAATAGTTTTCACTCTATCCAGGCCCAAAATATGGGGACACAATCAAAGGGGGCAGCTCATTTCTATAGAACCAAAATATCTCCAAATCATATTTCCATATTTTTCCCTCTTTAATTAAGGACCACGTCTAATGCAATATGCCTTTCTTTTTTTATATCTGTGTACTCTATCTTCTAATGACTTATCCTGTTTTACTACAACATCTATCCTCAGGCTTCAGAAACAGTTCAGGGTTCTCTGAGAGGTCATTCCAAACAAAGGAATTAGTAAATACATTTACTGGTTCACTGTATTCAACCATCCTTTTTGGTTTTTGTTTTTTTTTTTAAACAAAACAAGAATAAAAATGATGGTACAGAATTTCAAAACAAAATAATAGATTAACAATGGTTAATATACTGTGTATTTTTATCTTCAAAGTAATTGTTCAGATTACAAGATATAAGCCTGAAAACAATGATCAAACATTCAAACAAATGAAAGCACAAATCAATCTTTCGATGAATTGAAGAGATTAGAAGTGTAGTTGGGCCCTACCTCATGCTATAGGGTATACTTCTTTTTCTACTTTAACTTGGCCCAAACTCTCTCTGTAGAACCTTTTTCCTATCCTTTAGTAAAACTTTGTTACCATTAAAACTCTTACCTTAACTTCAAGAAGAGAGAAATTGTGGGCTGGAGGATAAGGATCTCAAGTTTCAGAAACACTACATTTATATGTGTAGGTGTGTGATTATAGAACTACACTAAGGATATGAACTTATATCGAAAATCAGTGTGCAAAAGCATCACACTGGGTTTTGCGGTGCTGTAGTCTGCTTCCAGAGGTCACTTCTAAGTTTTTCTGTCCTGAACAAAGAAATGGTCAAGACTTACACTCATAGTAACTGGTCAAGATAATTGTCTTTCTAACAGTGTACAGAAAATACTGAACATAACAGAGTACATATTTTCCACTGTGGGTGATAGATACACAAAGCTAGAGAATGAATATAGCATATATCCCCATTAAAACCAGGTTGGCAGATAATAGAGCAATGAGTAGGACAATTACCTATTTAAAGTATATTGTCAATAGTTAATCTTGATAAAGCAAGCATTGTACTGGGAAAACTAAACAATTAAAATAGACTTTATTTAAGGCCACTGTAAGAGGGAATGATTTTAAATGCCGTGGTGAGAGGAAGATTATAGACTGTATATGCTTGCTTGCTGGCTTTACCCAAAGGAAAAGTAAACTTCTTTTCATTGTTGTGTCAGGAGGTAGTTTTATACCTTGAAGCAAAGTAATCCTGAGGTTAGTCTCATATTCTTCCACAGAGACAGAGAAATCATCCTTAATGATTGTGCTACAAAGATACGGTTGTCAGTTCTTTAGGAAGATATTTCTGGGTTAGAAAATGGGCTAGAGCTTTTCAAAACATTTACTTTAAATGGACAGAGAAATAATTTTGCAACTGCAAGTTTTCTAAAGAACTATTCTAAAAAAATGGAGGTTAGGGACTTTGTTCAGAAAGATGTTTGTCTAAATTTTAGTCAAGGGAAATGTTCAAGTCACTTTATCTGTTCCTACATTGATTCTTTCAAGAACTCCTTGATTTCTAGAAAGAACATGCTGGCTTTCAGAAGCTCAGAATATTCCTCAGTGGCCTCCAAATTCACATCACTTTATTTGCAGAAACCTATTATGACACTGAGGATACTTGCACAATATCTCTATCCTCTCATCTGTGTAGCTTACTATGCCTGCAACAAACAGAACTCACTGATACCCGCAAATATGCTTTGAAAATTTGAACATCCTCTTCCCTTCACATAAAGTACCTTCTGACTGAGCCTGTCAAAGTGATGGCCCATAATTCAATTTATTTTCACTATTTCTGCTAAGTGGATGTGTTTTCTTTCTCTACTCACAGTTAGAGTCCTATGTACCATCTTAGTTTGCTTGTATGTTAAGAGTTATTTTTATACTTGATTTACTGTTCTATGTAAACGTAAACTCCCTGAAGCCCAGGTCACTACCTCAGATATTTTTGTGTCACTAACAACTCTAAGTTACTGACAGGTTACCTTGAAAACATTTCAAACTAGGACCATGTGTTCATTGAGTTGTCTTAAAATAGAGCTGTAAAGCAGGAGAGATAGATATTGATGGACTAACCCCCACAATCTCAGTTCCTTATGACAACCAAAGTTTCGTACTCAAACACAGTGTAGGTCTAGTCTTTATCCTGAATAGATGGACCTTAGGCACTGATTCTGCATTCCAAATTCTATCCTGTGAGGCTGTGAGCTTCAGCCCAGTTTTCAAAGTCATGCTGGCAAGAAAAGAGAGAACATGGGAAGTCAGGCAGAAATACATTTTAAAAAAGAATGGTCGATATTTCACTCTTTCTTTCCTCTCTCCTTACAAGTAGAAGGAAATGAATACTGCCTTTTCTTCTATAGAGTATTCAATTCAATATGTAGGTTATTAAGTCTATAAAGTAGGGATTGGCATAATGTTTGGAAAGTGTTAGTAAATATTTTAAGTTTTAAGAACTGTGAAATGTCTGTAATCACTCCATGATTATATCTACCACAGGCAATACCTAACTAATGGAGATGACTGTGTTACAATACACAAATTTTGCAATAATTAGATGGATGGTTGATTTGTCCAGTGGGCTATGGTTTGCTTAGTATAGAGACCTGAACTTCAGAGATTTCTATATTTCACTTATCTTTGCTTGCATGTTAATTAATACTTTCATGTACTTACAGTATTTCTTTCTTGTCACATCTTGCTAAGCATTGTTAATGCTAACCACTGTGCCCTTCTATCCCTCTTCGGTTTTCTTTCCTGTTTCCGTAGAGCACCTACCAAACTTGAGAAGATGACACATTTACCTGTATAGAACTCTATGCTTTCAAATTATAATTATTAGTTTCCTGGACAGTAGCTACCAAATCAATACTGCAAAATGTAAGGTTTACTGTAACTGCAAGTTCTTGTTATGTTGGTATGCAGGTTTTGCAGGGGTTTTTTGCCATTGATTTCCAATCTTAGTGTAATATGGTCAGACATTATGCATGGGATAATTTCATTCCCTTTGTATTTACTTAATCATGTTTTTTATTTCAGTAGCTGATAATGAGTTATTCAAAATTGTTATATCACCTTAATTGAGCTTTAGTATTGCATATGATTCTAGAAATCTGTCCATTTCATCTGTATTTTCCACTCTATGTGAGTAGAGATTTTCAAAGTAGGTGTTCATGATCCTTTGAATTTCCATGGGATCTGTAGTAATTTCTCCCTTTTCATTCTTTATTGTGTGAATATGAGTTTTTTCTTTATTTTTCTTCATAAGGTTTGTTAGAGGTTTATCAATTTTGTTTATTCTCTCAAAAAACAGCTCTTTGATTTGTTAATTCTTTGTATTTTTTGTTTAGTCTTAATTGCATTTATTTCTGCTCCAATCTTTACAATTTCCTCTCTTCTGTGAGCTTAGGGTTTAACTTGCTTTTCCTTTTCTAGAAACTTGAGATGTAGCATTAGGTTATTTATTTGTGTTCATTTAATTTTCTTGATGTGATTATTTATTGCTATATATTTCCCCATTAGGACTGCTTTCATTGAGTCCTATATATTATGATGTATCTTCATTTTTATTGTATTGTAGGCATGGTTTTATTTCTTCTTTAATTTCATCTGTAACCCACTGGTTGTTAAGAAGGTTGTTATTGAATTTCCATGTGTTTATGCAGGTTTTGCAGGGTTTTTTTGCCATTGATTTCCAATCTTAGTGTAATATGGTCAGACATTATGCATGGGATAATTTCATTCCCTTTGTATTTACTTAAGAATGTTTTATGAGTTAATATATGGTCTATTTTGGAGAATGTCCCATGTGCAGCTGAGAAGAATGTATATTCTGATGCAGTTGGGTGGAACACTCTGTAAACATCCACTAAGTCCATTCATTCTGTTATTTCTTTGCTGCCTCTTTGTCTAGTGGATCTATCTCTTTGTGACAGTGGAATGTTAAAGTCTCCTATTACTATTGTGTTCTTGTGTATTTAGCTTTTCATATCCATTAGTATTTGTCTTATATAGTTGGGTGTTCCTGTATATGGTGTGTATATATTTATAATTGTTAGTTCTTCCTCTTGAATTTTTCTATTAATGAGTATGTAGTGACCTTCTTTATCTTTTTTAATCATTTTAGGTTTAAAGTTCATGTTTTTTGCAAACAGATTAGCTACTCCTGCTTTTTTTGTGGGTTCCTGTTGCATGGAATACTGTTTTCCATCCTTTGACTTTAAATCTGTGCATTTCTGTTTGAGTCAGATGTGTTTCTTGTATATAGCATATTGTGCTATCTTGTTTCTTGATCCATTCTGTCAACCTGTTTCTTTTCATAGGTATATTGAACCCATTTACATTTTTGGATATCACTGATATGGACTGGCTTAACTTGGCCATGTTGTGTTCCTGTTGTGTTGGTTGCTTTCTTCCCTATTTTAATTTCTTGTCCAGCCTGGTTGTTTCTTGCTGCTGCTTTTCTGGAGATTTTGGTCATTTTTATCTCTATCCAGCATGTCTTTCTCTACTCTTTCTAGTGTGGTTTGATAGATATGAATTTCTTCAGTTGTTCTTTGTCATGGAAATATCTTGTTTCTCCATTTAATTTGAAAGAGAATTTTCCTTGGTATGTAAATCTGGGTTGAAAATTGCTTTCTTATAGGGCTTGGAATACTTCACTCCAAGCTCATCTTAACCTAAAGGTGTGTGCTTAAAAGTCTGATGTGATTCTAATAGGCTGTCCTTGATAGATGAGTTGTTTCTTTTCTCTAACAGCTTTCAGTATTCTATTTTTTATGCTATATGTCTGGGATCTTAATTATTATATATCTGGGTGTATGTTTATGTTGGTTGTGACAGTTTGGCATTCTATATGCCTTATTTATTTGTATATCAGATTTTCCCCATGTTTGGAAAATTTTCAGCTATTACTTCTGTGAATGGTTTACCTATGTCTTTTGCATGGACTCCTGCATTTTCACTGATGCCTATTTGGTTTATATTGCTTCTGCACTCACTGCTACTTAACATTCCTGCTGCAGGTGACTTTTTTTCTTGAGAATTTCTGATCTTTATGAAGCATAATCCCTGTCCCAGGTTTCATATGCTTTTCAACACACCCAAAAATGCATTTATAGACATTATATGCATAGGTATGTAAACATATAGGCCCATATATATACTCCTGATACACATTTAAATATATTTTCATACATGCCAGGGTATAGAATTTATTGAATATGGCTTATGCCATATCCCTAATGTACCAAAAACATTAGCAACTTTGCTTCTCTGGTTGACATCTTTTTTGTCCTTGATATTTTTTTTGCTGAATTCATAAAAGGATCCAGCTGCTCCTTATGGTAAATCAGTAATGGAAGTGCCAAAGCATATATCAGCAGCTTTTGTTAAGATCCATGAAATTAATTTCTGTTCTCCATGCCTTGGGTCCACTGACCTGGAGGAAACACATCTTTTTATATGTAATGTCATTTCTACAGACTTTCAAATGAGTAGCAATTTAAGAAACATGATTAAATGTAGAATAACTATTCACAATTTTTAAAGCTTTGGGGACAAACCTCTTTATAGGTAATGAATCCATTAGCAGCAAAAAGAATTTTACAAAATCCATTTGATTTATGCTCAGTAATCCTTTGAAATAATATAAAATCTGAATTTGACCAATCTGTGTATGTAGGCAGTTTTTAATATTTAAAAATAGACATTTCCTCATGAGTTTAAGTTTTATTAATTTCAATATAAACAGTCAACATGTATGAATGTCCATACAGAAAACAGCACATCTTTCAAACCATCTCAAAAAGATCTAATGAATTTGTTATGAAATGAATTTAAGAGGAGCTCTATTCCCCTGCATGGTGCTAAAATAGTCACAGAAACTAATCCTGACAGATTTTAAAATAAAAACATAGAATTGAAATAGAAATATAAATGGCTAGTAAAATGTTCAAGATCTCTGTCCACTAGAAGAATACAAATTAAACCAACACTGAGATTCCATCGAGAAGGGAACCAAGAGATGAGGAAGGGAGCAAGAGGGAAGAGAAGTATATGTAGAGATGTGTTAGGTACCAGCTCCCCATGAGGAATATAATCATTATGTGCTTTAAACATATACTTATAATAAATAAAAAATTTAAAAAATAAAATTGAAGGCAAATAAATACAAGGCAAATAAGATGGTGACACAAATTTAAAATAAAATAAATACATTTTAGAAATGTTTGAACAAGATATCATAACTCAGGAAGGAAAACCTGACAAAGCAAAACTATACATGTGATATATATATATCAAAGGGTTTTATTTGACAAGTCTACAAGATCAGAGGTCAGAGGTCATCTCTGTACTGGAGAGCCATAGGATCCAGTAGGTTTCTCAGTAGTTTCTCAGTCCAGGAAACTGGAAGCTACAGAACTAGAAGACTCAGGATAAAGTGCCAGTCCAGGACTAAAGGCTTCTAAGTGCCCACAAGAGCCTCTGGTTTGCACCTGTACTGGCAGGCTAAAGAAGCTTGAATTGGATGTCCATGATACCAGCTGCTTAAGCAGAATGCAGTTTTTCAAATGTGCACTAATTTCCTCTTTCTTTTCCTTTTATTCCATGCCTGTTAGGTGTTGCCACTAACATCATGCTGGGTCTTCTCTCCCAGGCCATCATACATGCCAATCGTCTCTGGTAACATCTCACAGACATTAGGTGTATTTTACTAATTTGTTAGGTATTTCTTAATTCAAGCAAGTTGATATGTCATGATTAACAGTTTCTCATTCTTTTTCTCTCACTCTCATTTGTCTTTCTCTCACTCTTGCTCTCTTTTTCCTACCTTATAAATGCATAAGAATGCCCTGAAAGAAAGATTCTAGTTGCTTGTTATAGAATTAATTTTTGACTGAAAGTTTACAATTTTTCTTATTTTCTATTGAATTTTATAAAATTATCTCTTCTGGATAATTCTTTTCCAAATACACTTTACAATAAAATATTTATTGGTTTATTTAATGACATCTGATTTTAACAAATATAACATTTATGGATTTGAGTTTAATTTTATTAGAAATTTCCCCATGTGCCTAGGTTAGCTTTAGACACAACCTATTTTAATTTTCCTTTATTTTGATCAAGTCTAAATTTTGGGATCATTATAATTGTTTTTATTTTTGACAATAAAGATATTTTATTAGTTGCATTATCTATAATTTCAGTCATTTTTTATTTTAGATTGATTATCATAAATATTGATATTTATTATAAACTCAACAAGTACATTAATTAATTATTATATTTTTAGAATTCAGTTAGCAATCCAAATATGAAAATTAAATGCAATTAATTACCCTCACTGTGTAGTGTATTTCATCAATTCCTCAACAGTCAAAGTACAGTTTAACTACTACATTGCTGATATAAATAGGAAAGCATTTTGTTTCACTGATGAATGCATTTCTTTAGTAGAACTCATGAAAACAATTTCTTTATATCTGTAAAATAAAGATAATAAGTTTTCTGTCATGGGAAAGAAAATGAACTAAGCAGGAAGTACTTTGTTACAATATACAGAGTGATGTAAAACACAGAAAATAACTGATAAAAATTGTTTTTAAAATATTTTCTGAACTTCAAGGTTCTGTTATCATAAATGTTATAAATATATTAGAATAAATATCTTTCTTGGGTTTTAGTAAAAAAATATGTTGAATCAAAATGTGTACATTTAGAATACCATACTTTATAATAATCCTCTGACCAGATACATGAAACAATAGGTCTAAACCTACATATACTGAGCACAAAAAGCCAAACATGATATGGTATTTCCATTAGAAATCAATCTTTGTAAAGTTCAGTAAGAGGCAAAACTAATATATAGCCAAAAGATTCAAAATGGTGGTTGCCATTGGTAGATAATGTTGAAGAGAAAGATCACAGGAAGACTTTTGGATTTCTGGAAGGTGTCTACCCCTTACTCAGACAATGGATGAATGTATAAAAATGCACTAAATTATACTTAGTTCAATTTATAACTTTTATTATAGAAAAATTATATCTATGTCTAAAAGTATAAAATATCAAATCATGATTATCTTGTTGTTTTGATTCAGTTTCGGTTTTGATGGATTGGGGGTTACTATTTGTTTATTTGTCAGTGCCCAGGATTGAACCTAGGGCCTCAAGCATACCAAGCATGCACTGAAACAGTGAGCTACTCGCTGAGCTCTCAATCAGAATGTTAAGGGATTTTGCACATATGTTGCACTTCTAGGCAGACTCTTACTGAAGTCTAACCCTATTTTATTTCATAATGAAGACTTTCTTACTCAAGTCTGTGTTTAAACAATCTTCAGAGACTCAATGAGAAAATAAAAGGCTACTGACATTGTGTAGCTGATCCATACAGGTGATGAAACATTTCTCTACAGTTTTATTCCATGTTCTAGATGCCTCATATTTTCATAAGGATTTATTTTTCAAAATAAAAGTCAGTACATCAAATAGAAGTTGCATGTTTAAGAGATTCTGGAGTAGGAAGAATCAGTTCAAGATACACAGGTGGTCAAGTGTTACATGATTCTTTTCAAAGCACATTAGAAAAAATTTCAGGAGAAATCATAGAAATATACAGTTTTTCAATAAATAGAAAAATAATGTATTAAAAGATAAATTGAAGCACATTAAAATATTAATGAACATATTTGCGTATTGATTCATCTATTGGTCAGTCACTGAACACAAGAGACTTAGAGCACTACCTAAAGAGCATGTGGCGAAGATTAATATAAAGTGAAAGCTGAACTGCCTTAATGAGACCTTTGGTTCAAGTAAAATCTTGTTTGGATCATTCTGGTGAAAAGTGCTCAGTTAGGGGTTAGTTGATGGGTTCTGATGGTCAAACACCTGTCATTTACATTGAATTGGGCCTGATTTGCTTGTGTAGAAATCCAGGACAATAGAGTGGCCTCAGCTTAATAGACTTTCAATTATTTTTTAACAAAAGTTTCAATCCAAGAGAAAATAAGAAATGAGTTCTAAATTACATAGAGCAACGACCAAACCCATGTTTAGGTGGTAGGTAAAAGTACACATTTAGATAAGATACTTTAATTATTAATAACAATCTAGTCATTTTTCCTATTTCCAGTTCTCTTTTAATGTGGTTTTAACACAAAAAGTGGAAAATATTATTTTCCCTCTGCTTTCCTGTATTTGGTACTTTGAACAGACGTGGGGACTGAGGAGGTCATATCTGCCATGCCAGGCTTCAGACTGAAGAGTAACTACTTTCTTCATTCACTCCATCCTCCAGACCAGAGTTAAAGCTTAACACAATGGAATGAAATGACAATGAGTTATAATAGAAAACCTTGGGCAATGACCACATTTCATGATATTTATGTGAATACGGCTGAGGCATTCAATCTTTCTAAGCCTTGTTTATTTAAAATTCATAAAATAAAGAAAAGAGCAGGGATGCTGGGTACATTACATAATAAAGTAATGGTTTTTGTACTTTTTAAGCATCAGATTGCTCTTCATATGTAGGCTAGCTCCAAAGGCTGACAAGATCATAAGAAGGAAAATACAGATTAGTTTCAAAGTCTATAGATACAGGGATAAATATATATGAGAATTTTAGAGACTTACAGAATCAAAAAACACTGAATAAAGAATAAAAATTACCATTTGTAATATCACCTCGGCTTCTCCCAGTGTTCTATGTCCAGAATAATTCCAGTATCTGTGCAACTCAAATCGTCAAGGAGTTAGAAAAATTTATATTTATTCTGATTTAAATTTTCTCCCAAGAAAACAATAACTTTTGAATGTATATACTATTGCTTAAATTTCTTTTAAAAGTCAGTATTTTTACAAAATAAAAAAAAAAGTTTTAAAGAAATTTGTACTCCTATATTATACATTAATTAGTGATACTAATATCATTTTTGTATGTATTTTAGATTAATTTTCATTATTTCCATGTGTGTGGAGTAAAACTTAAAGCCCATGTCTAAAAGTGCGATTGTTCTAATTTGACTATATTTTATACTTAATGTGATATATCTTAATTATGCCATATCAAAATACAAATGGAGCAAATGCCTCTCATTTTCAAAGTAAATCACTAAAATAGACCACATTACAGTTGCTTGAAGGAAATTGATGTTGACAATCTGCACTCACTGCTACTTAACATTCCTGCTGCAGGTGCTTCAAATTGATTTTTACTGAAATGGCTGTTTTGTACAAGCATGAAAAGTGACCAACTGGTTTCTAATTCTGAGACACTGACCTGCTTGTGATTTATGAATATAGACTTGGCCAGATTTTCTTCATTTGACATCTAGATACTATTTGGTGATCTGTCATTAGTGTTTAAACATGATGAACATCTTTGAGATTTCATTTCCTAAGTACTCTGAGAAATATTTGGCTAGAATCTTAAAGAAAAGAACTCCCTGCATACAAAAAAAACCCATTTTTATTAGGTTGATATTTATTTTAATTATAATTTTCTGCCCAACCTATTTTACTTTTCAGAATAAATTAAAGTGACCATTTATATTCAGTATGGCAAGAAAGTCCAACTACTTAGGAAAGATTTTGTCACCTAATCCAAGTATCAACTCCTGCACCAATTTGTTCACAATTAAGTTAAAACATCCATTCAGGAATAATAATATTATTAAGGACTTAATGTTGTTTGTTTTAACAGACTTAACTGACAAAACAAAACATAGATAACACTGTATTATTTTCTCGCAAAAATTTTTTTCTGATTCTTTCCAACTAAAAACTTTAGAAATATCAATTTTGACCTTAGTCTCTTTTAAGCCAATGTATTTTGACCTCTAACACCTTCCAGAACATCGTTAACACCTACCAGGGAAATTATAGTTTTAATTGTACAATGAAAAGCTTTGATGCAATGTAAGATCATCAAAGATTGAACAGGAAAAGTAGTTTGAGGGAGACAGGTAATCTTTTCTGGTTCTTTTGCAATTATGAAGCTCACATAAAGTGTTTCTTGGGAGGCCAATAATCTGCCACTCTTTAGTCAGGGACATTAGGGAATTTAACCTACTAATCATCTCCCTAAGATATCAGTTCTATTCTCACGTCTTAGTTATGTTACTTCTCTCCATGTATTTGCTTAATCTCTTTGTTTCTAATTTTCTATATGTAAAGTATGCTAAACAGTGACACTTCCTATGACCAATCACTGGTCCATAAAGAGAGCACATTTATATGCCCTATGAGTTTACAAAAATTGATTGTCATTTTACCATTTTTTTGGAATGCTGACCTTAAAAGTTGCTAAAACCTCTTATATTTTCCTTCTATGTCTATTTATATACAACAAAACTGGTAGAAGCTATTCCTTCACAGTAGGTAAAAGGCTCAGAACAGTATTCATCGTACGGTTCTTGCAACTTTCTGAAACAGTTCTGAAAATCTTCCTTTATGAGTGTCTTTATAAAATATTATTTAAAAGTCATGGTTAATTTATCAACTAGTGATTTCTTACTGTTTATCTTCTTTTCTTGAAATTCTGTAATATTTCTTTTTCCGGTTTGTTTCTCTTTAAATAAATAAAATAAAGTAAAAGTCATGGTGAATGATGCTCTCAAGTGCCATCCAAAAGAGAGCAAGCTTTGCTAAACAAACAGACAAACAAACCAACAAAAAAGTATGGTGTGTCCAATATCATCTCATTTTCCAGATCTGACAGTATGCAATTTCTGACTCTTCTCTCAAGTGAAAATGGCCATGAAAAGTAGATACTTTGGATTAATTTAGGACATTAAATCAACCATAAGAATGCAATTAAATAAACTCCTCAGGCCCAGTGCTGCTTCCCAAAATGGAAGAGTAGAAGGATAAAAATGTGTATAAATTAAGATATTTTGAGGAGTGCTTGGAGCAATGTGTATTTTACTGCATGCAATTCTTAACATTTGAATACTGTATTTTTTTTTGTACCAGGGATCAAACTCATGACTGCACACTTGCAAGGCAGGTGCTTATGCCACTGTGCTAAATCCTCAGCCCCAAATACTGTATTTTCTGTATATATCTTCACACTTTTGAATCCCTCTTTTCTCATCTTTCATCCTACCTTCTCTTCTCTTTCTTCTTCTCATTCCCTTTCCCTACTCAAAATACTCTGCATTTGGTTTAGTCTTTATTTGTAAGTAGATTTCTCATATAAGAGAAACCATAGTATGTTTAACTTTATCTGACTTACTTCATTTAATGTAATCCACTTGCTTATCAATAATATTCATTCTTCTCTGTGACTGAATATAAATGCATATATATATATATTCTTTTACATATATTCTTTATCTATTTATCTATATCTAGTTTATCACCAGAGTTTAGCTATTGTGTATTGTAATGGTATTAATGTATGGCTATTCATGTATCACTACATTTTGCTGTCCTAAATTCTTCTAGGAATATACCTTAAGAGATATACCTGAATCACAAGGAATTTCCATCTTTAGTCTTTTGAGAAATTTCCATACTAATTTCCATAGCAGTTATACTGTACTTTCCTATGCTCAGTGTAGCATGGATTCTTTTTCCATGAATCCTCCCCAGCATTTGTTTTCCGTGTGTATGTGTGTGTGTGTGTGTGTGTGTGTGTCCTTGATGATAAAAGAGTAAGATGAAATTTTAGAGCTGTTTTGATTTGTATTTCTGTTTTGGACAAAGATTATTAACATTTTGATGCACTTATTCACCATTTATATATCTTTTAAGAAAGGTCTATTCAACATCTGCCTGTTTTTTAAAATATGATTAGTGTTAGGTGTTAACTTTTTTGAGTTCTCTGTATATTCTAAGTATTAGTGCACTATCAGAAAAGGAGCTGCCAAATTTTTTTTCTCATTCTGTATGTTGTCTCTTCACTCTGTTGGTTTTTTTCTTTGTTGTACAGAAATTTTTAATATGATGTAGTCCTATTTGTTGATTCATTGCATTATTTCTCGTAATATTAGAATTCTGTTAATAAGTCCTTGCCCATGCTTATGACTACAAGAGCTTCTGCTGTTGTCTTTCAGCAGCTTCAAAGTTTCTATTTTTATATCTAGGTCTTTGACCCATTTTTATTTGATTTTAGAAATGAGTCTAACAATTTGTCTGCACATGATAACCGGTATACCCAACAACATGAGTTAAAGGCACTATTTTTTCTGATGCATGTATTTGACTTCTTTGTCAAATATTAGGCAGGTGAAGTTGTATAGGACTGTTTCTGTGTCTTCTATTTCATTTCATGGTTCACTATGTGTATTTTTGTGTCATTATCATGTTGTTATTATTGGAGCTTTGTAGTACAATTTGAAATTGGGAAATGGGATGTTTCCTATTTTTTGTTCCCTTCCCTTCCCTTCCCTTCCCTTCCCTTCCCTTCCCT